>JARBWK010002065.1:0-16330 GCA_030556195.1 Anolis apletophallus
CCTCCTTCCTTCACTCAAGGAAGGAGGGACGCCCCGACGTGAGCGAGGTGAAGAGGCGGAGGGAAGCCACGTCAGAGGCCCTAGGGTCGGGACTTCGATCTGACTGTTTGTCACTCACGCCGGGCGCCGTTCCTTCCTTGAGTGAAGGAAGGAGGGGCCGGCGCAAGCGAGGAAGAGGCGGAGCCGAAGCTACATCAAACCCCTAGGGGGCGGGACTTCGCTCTGCTTCTTCGTCGCTCGCGTCGGGTGCCCCTCCTTCCTTGAGTGAAGGAAGAAGGGGCCGGAGCGAGAGAGGAAGAGGCGGAGCGAAGACGCATCAGAGGCCCTAGGGGCGGGACTTAGCTCCGCCAAGTCCTCGCTCGCGCCGGGCGCCCCTCCTTCCTTGAGTGAAGGAAGAAGGGGCCGGAGCGAGTGAGGAAGAGGCGGAGCGAAGTCACGTCAAAGGCCCTAGGGGCGAGACGTCGCTCCGCCTCTTCCTTGCTCGCGTCGGGCGCTCTTCCTTCCTTGAGTGAAGGAGGGGCACCTGGCGCGAGCAAGGAAGAGGCGGAGGGAAGCCACGTCAGAGGCCCTAGGAGCGGGGCTTCGCTTCACCTCTTCCTCGCTCACGTTGGCCCCTCCTTCCTTCACTCAAGGAAGGAGGGGCGGCTGTGGCGAGGAAGAGGCGGAGCGAAGCTCGTCAAAGGCCCTAGCGGCCTATGGCGCTCCGCACGCAGGCGCAGGAGCACCCAAAGATCAACCTTTTTTAAAACATTTTTTTGGGGGGAGTCCGAATCTGGCGCCCCCCCTCCCCCCATGGCTGTGCCCCTAGGCCGTGGCCTAGGGTGGCCTTATGGATAATCCGGGCCTGGTACTATTGGCACTAACATATATTTCATTTTCAAGAAATTGCCACCAACTTCACAGTGGATATACTTAAACATTCCTGTCAGATACTGCAATAAAAATTACTAGAAATAAACAACCCATTTTTCTCTTGTAATGATTCTATTGTTGATGCAGTGAGAAGAATGGCTAATTATATGCATCCCCCAAAAGAACAAGTAGTATCTGCAAAGGCCAAATTACTGCTTGCACACTTGGTCCACTTCTTCCAGGCCTAATTATGCTAGTCTCGCTTATCCAACCTTCGCTCATCCAACTTTCTGTATTATCCAACGCAGTCTGCCTCCTGCCCAGATCCACAGCTGTTTCAATAAGCTGTTTCATTGTAATGTTTTGGTGCTAAATTCATGAATACAGTTATCGTGTACTGAACTGCTTTTCTGTCGATTTGTTGTAAAAACAGTGAGGTTTTGGTGCTTTATTTGTAAAATAATAACGTAACTTGACCTTTAATAGGCTTTTTCTTAATCCCTCTTTATTATCCAACATTTTCTCTTATCCAATGTTCTGCTGGCTCGTTTATGTTGGATAAGCGAGACTCTACTGTACTTAGAAGCCAAGATGAATAAACTGATGTTGCTGTACTTTGGACATAAACACTAATGGTAGTTGTAGTTGATCACAGCTTGCAAATTTTTGAAATGGTGAGGGGAGAAGAGCAGGAGTAACATTTACCGATAATATATTTATATGTAAGAAAGTGACTGGGCATTGGTTCATCCCTCAGTATGTTGTCAAACCATGGCAACCCCCTTCCCAACGTTTTGTGAACAATAAAGAAACTGCAAGCAAAAATATGTTTTTTTAATTTTATTTTTAAAACATTTTCTGCAGTTTCAAAGTTGTGCAATATCAAGGTCACCAGAGGCTCCGGGATGGACCTAGCAGCAACTGTACCCTGAAACTCTATTAAATCTATGCCTAATGGTAGCTGAAGTAAAGCAAAGAGGGCTCTTACTTCAAAATGTGTTCCACCGAATTTCTATTATTCGTATTCCAATGTGTTTATTTATTTATTTACTACATTTATATCCCGCCTTTCTCGACCCCAAAGCAGCTTACAGCAGAGGCAAAATTCAATGCCTTAAACAATTCAACAATTAAATAACATTTAGTTTAAAATCTCAATGAGGTTAAAAGTAATTAAAACAATTAAAACATAAACAAGACCACTTACAGCTATAAAATCACATTTGCTTCCTACATCATCTTCTAGTGCAGTGTTTCCCAACCTTTTTTGAACCGCGGCACACTTTTTACATTTGCAAAATCTTGGGGCACACCACCAACCAAAATGACACAAAATGACACTCTAACACAGTAATACATATAGTTAATATGTTTTTAAATGTATTTATACACTCAGTGTGAAACCCGGGCCTGTTTTGATGAACTCAACATAGAAATCCTGGCAGGAATGGCAGAAAGACACAAACTTCTCACACAGAACTCCCATAAGCAAGAGAAAATGCTAGAAGAGTTTGATGGGCATTGACCTTGAGTTTTAGAGTTGTAGTTCACCTACATCCAGAGAGCACTGTGGACTCAAACAATGTTGAATCAGGACCAAACTTGGCATGAATACTCAATATGCCCAAATGTGAATGCAGATGGAGTTCAGGGGAAATAGACCTTGACATTTTGGAGTTGTAGTTGCTGGGATTTATAGTTCCCCTACAATCAAAGAGCATTCTGAACCCCACCAATGATAGAACTGGGCCAAACTTCCCACACAGAACCCCCAGGAGGCAAGAGGAGGTCTCTACTTGGGGAAAGGGAGGCGGGCCTTCCCAAGAAAGGATCCAGGGGTGATCCAGGAAATTATAGGCCAGTTAGTCTAACCTCAGTTCCAGGCAAAGTGATGGAAACCATTATTAAAGAAAAAATTACTAAGCACATAGAAGAACAGGCATTGCTGAAGGAAAATCAACATGGTTTCTGCAAAGGCAAATCATGTCTTACTAACTTGTTAGAATTCTTTGAGGGTGTAAATAAACACATAGATAAAGGGGACCCAATTGATATTGTTTACCTTGACTTTCAAAAGGCTTTTGACAAAGTCCCTCACCAAAGGCTCCTACATAAGCTCTTCAGCCATGGAATCAGAGGACAGGTCTTGTCCTGGATTGGAACCTGGCTAAACTGTAGGAAACAAAGGGTGGTAATAAACGGACACTTCTCTGGGTGGAAAGAGGTGAGAAGTGGCGTACCCCAAGGTTCAGTTTTGGGTCCGTTACTTTTTAATTTATTCATTAATGACCTGGATGTAGGAGTAAATTGTGAGGTAGCAAAGTTTGCAGACGACACTAAATTGTTCAGGGTAGTTAAAAATGAAACTGATTGTAAAGAGCTCCAGAAAGACCTCTCAAAATTGAGTGAATGGGCAACAAAGTGGCAAATGCATTTTAACCTAAACAAGTGTAAAGTCATGCACATCGGGGCAAAGAACCCCAACTACACCTACAAATTGATGGGGTCAAAGCTTTCCGAGACAAACCAGGAAAGGGATCTTGGGGTTTTGGTGGACAGCTCAATGAAGATGTCAACCCAGTGCGCAGCAGCAGTGAAAAAAGCAAATTCTATGCTTGGCATGATCAGGAAGGGAATCGAAAATAGGTCGTCAAATGTTGTATTGCCTCTCTACAAATCTATGGTGAGGCCACATCTGGAGTACTGTGTACAATTCTGGTCACCGCACCTCAAGAAGGATATAACGGAACTGGAAAAGGTACAGAAAAGGGCAACAAGAATGATCCAAGGGATGGAGCAGCTCCCTTACGAAATCAGGTTGCAACGCCTTGGTCTTTTCAGCCTTGAAAGACGGCGTTTAAGAGGTGACTTGATCGAAGTGTATAAAATCATGCATGGGATAGAAAAGGTGAATAGAGAAAAAATATTTTCTCTGTCACACAACACTAGGACTAGGGGGCACTCCCTAAAGCTCCAAGGTAGGAAAGTTAGGACTAATAAAGGGAAATATTTCTTCACCCAGAGGGTCATTGGGTTATGGAACTCACTTCCAGAGGAGGTTGTGACAGCGGTCAGCCTGGACAGCTTCAAGGCAGGATTAGACAGATTCATGGATACCAAGGGAATCAGTAGCTACTGAAATGGACATCCAAGTGCCACCTCTGTGTTGACGGAGGCAGGCGGATTTCCCGGGTACTGGTTGTGGGGGTCGGGAGCAGGTGAGGTTTTGCCCTCCTTTCTGCTAGAGATCCCTGTGTACAACTAGTGGGCCTCTGTGTGACACAGAATGCTGGACTAGATGGGCTGAGGCCCGATTCAGCATGGCTCTTCTTATGTTCTTATGTTCTTAATGCATGGAGAGGGAGAGACCAAGTAGACAACGGGTGGGGAGGGGGGTGTTTGTTATTTTGTGCCTTTATCGAGGTAGGTTTCTTAGGGTTTTTATACTTCAACACACTAGACTCTCCCCCCTCCCCTCCTGGAGGTTCCAATTTCCCACGGCACACCTGATGATCGCTCACAGCACACTAGTGTGCCCCAGCACACTGGTTGGGAAACACTGCCTTAAACAATCCAACAATTAAATAACATTTAGTTAAAAATCTAAATGAGGTTAAAAGCAATTAAAACAATTAAAACATAAACAATACCACTTACAGCTATAAAATCACATTTGCTTCCTACATCATCTTCTAGTGATGGCACCAATCTGGAAAGTATGATAAGAGAATCACATAAAAAGAAGTTGGTTCTATCATTGGTTATGAATCATGGGGGAGAGATTTTCTTTCTGACACCAATGACAATATTATACACCCTTGTGAATATTGCTGGGGAACAAAAGCAGTATGATGATCTTGTGGTCATCATACCTGGTTTGCATGATCTTGTAGCCATGTAGCTAGTAGGCATGAGAAAAAAGTTATGAAAATTGAAAGAAATCGGAAGGGATTCGTATGTATGGGACTTTCAAGTTTATACGCATCGCTGCCGCATTCCCGGAAGTGGACTTTCTTTTTCGCACTCCCTGGGCCCAATTTTTTGTTAGATTTGTAAATATTTCGGAAGGCCCCCTATTATCCCCTCCAAAATAGCTTCCCAGACATTACTCACAGTCAGATGGGGCCTTTCCATGCTCGAGGCCTACTTTAACTGAAAGGCCTTTCCTCCAGGAAGTGAAAAGGAGCCGGACCATAGAGAGATCCAGAGCGGGAGTCCTTGAGCGGCCGGAGGACCTCAGGAAAAAAGCGGTTTAAACTACAGGGAAAGAAGCCTAGATAGGAGGACAGGCGAGAAGGACATGAGGAAGGCTGAAACAATGGCAGAAGGGGTTGAAAACAGCCCGGAGAGGAGCAGGAAAAGTGCAGAATCAAGGAAAAGCCATAGAGTTCAAACCTCCTAGAGAGCTATGGGAAACTGAATGGGGGAAAGCTGCAGTGAGAAGAGCCCTGGAGAAGGTAGGCAACTATTTTATAATAATAATAATAATATATTATTTTATAATAATAATAATAATATAATAATATTTACTCCTTCTAATTTCCTGGAAGAAGGGCCCTGGGCATTTAATTCTAATAATAATAATAATATATTAATAATATTTACTTCTTCTAATTTCCTGGAAGAAGGGCCCTGGGCATTTAATTCTAACAAATGCTCTGGAGAAGCAAGCCTTGACCAGAGGTGGGCAACTATTTTATTTAATAATAATAATAATAATATATTAGTGCATGATATGTCCCTGCAAAGAAACCCTGGCTTTTTATAATAATAATAATAATAATATATTAATGCATTATATCTCCTGCAAGGAAACCAAGGGAAATGTTGCCCCTTGATTTGCCTGTGCTTAAAACAGTGTCAGTCCTGTTTCCCTGCTTTGCCTACTTTAGAGCTAATTAAGAATTTCGTTACTAATTACGTTACATTTTAGAACTTTTGGGAAATTTTTTTGCAAGTCTTTCTATTACTAATCCCCCCCCCCCCAATTTGATTTTAGAATCGCGATTTTTGGGTTCTAAACCATGCCTGGTAGCTAGCATCTATGGGAGTGAATGCAGATCTCAATAAATTAGGAGTTATTGGCTCTTGGGGCCAAAAAAATACCCTCCAAATACCATATTTATTAAAATATAATGCACCTTAATTTTGAGGATGCACATTTAAAAATGGATTTGCCCTTAAATGTAATAATAATCATCATCAATTAATTTCTTATTAATTGCCCTCCATCAAGATGTTCCAGGCGATTTACACAGAAACAGTAAAACGAGATAAAACATACACGGATCATGAAAAGTTAAAGTTACATATCAAATGCTTTACTGAAGAGCCAGGTCTTGAGAGCCTGGGTGAAAGGGCGCAGATCGCGCATCACTCTCATATAGGGAGGCAATGAGTTCCACAATGGTAATGTGATCAGCAATGTAGGCACAGCACATCAGGGAGGCAGGCAGCATGAATGAGGCCATTTAGAAAGCCATGACCTTTGTCAAGCCAAGTATTCCCAGCTTTGTCAAGCCAAATATTCCCAGCTAGCCTCATTCATAAGGCCTTCAAAAATGAGGCACAGTTTTTGAAAGTCTCATGAATGAGGCCAACTGGGAACCACAATGAACTGAGCCTGGAGGGGGGGGGCAAGCAAGAGACAGTGAGGGTCACCCAGGAGGCAGGATTTGTGGCTTTGCACCTGTCCCCCGCCTCTCTGTCCAGCCTCCAGAGTTCCAGGTTCCTCCAGGACAGGGGTGCCCACACTTTTTCAGCATGCGAGCTACTTACAAAAACAACCAAGTCACGAAGATCTACCTACACAGAAATGTAAAATGTATAACTATTCTCTAATTTATTAAGGATTCTTTGTATGTACAATGTCTGTTGATGTACCTTGCATAACTGAATAAGCCAATATTGCACAACACACATAATAAATAATTATTTACTCTTTTTTGCAATTACCTGAGTTTACTTTGATGACTTGCACTGAATTGAATCAGCCAGGGATAAACTGGCAGAATGAAAGCACACAGACCTTTCAACGGCAAGGCCATTCAATGCTGATCAATGTGGCCAATGGAACACTGTCATATATTCCAGTTCAAAGCAGAGATTGTGGGATTTTCTGCCTTGATATTCTTATATGGCTGTGTGGAAAGGCTCTGAGTCCACACTGCCATATAATCCAGTTCAAAGCAGCTAGTGTGGGATTTTCTGCCTTGATATTCTGGGTTATATGGCTGTGTGGAAAGGCTCTGAGTCCACACTGCCATATAATCCAGTTCAAAGCAGCTAGTGTGGGATTTTCTGCCTTGATATTCTGGGTTATATGGCTGTGTGGAAAGGCCCTGAGTCCACACTGCCATATAATCCAGTTCAAAGCTGCTAGTGTGGGATTTTATGCCTTGATATTCCGGGTTATATGGCTGTGTGCAAAGGCCCTGAGTCCACACTGCCATATAATCCAGGTTATGAAAGGGACAACGCACATTATCTGCTTTGAACTGGATTATATAAGATACACTGCCATATAATCCAGATTATTTATTTATTTATTCATACTTATCTGCTGCCTTTCCCCGAGGGCTCGGGGCAGCTAACAGCATGAATATAAAAACAATCTAGCATGCAAGCATTAAAACACGATAAAACACATCTAAAAATATAATAAAACCACATAGGGCCCACAGCTGGTAAAACAGGTAATCGGATATGGTGGCGTGTAACGGGGCTACAGTTTATCTGGCTCCAAATGCCTGCTGGAACAGCAAGGTCTTCAGTGCTTTCCCACAGAACATTGCAGCCCCTACAAATCAGAGACCAGGCCCAAACTTGGCACACAGAGTACCCATGACGCACTCTACATCCTGGTGCAGTTTTGAGTGGGATGGACCACGGACAATGGGAGTTGAAGTACTTTCACTCACTTTCTGAGACTGCTGCAACCCTCATCCAATGACTGATCAAGACCACACTTGGCACACAGAGCCCCCATGGCCCACTCTACATCCTGGTGCAGACTGGAGAACGAAGGACCATGGATGATGGGACTTCCAGTACCTTCCCTCACTTCCAGACACCACTGCAACCCTCATCCAGAGAATGATCAAGACCAAATGTGACACACACAGCCCCCATGACCCACTCTACATCCTGGTGCTGTTTGGAGGGGGATGGACCATGGCCAATGGGACTTGCAGGACCTTCACTAAGTTCCTGAGACCACTGCAAGCCACATAAACATCTAATAGGAACCAACCTTGGCACACAATGCCTTCCTCAAATAACCTGGGCACCGCCGGGTCCTCAGCTAGTATTGAATAAGATAGTTAAAATTGTATTAAACATTTAGATGCTAAAATGACAATAGTCAAACTAAAGTAAATATTAAAACTTTCTAAAGACTGTGACAGCATCTTGCGCCAACAAGCTATTGCTGCTGCACAGAAGCTAGCAACCCTGCTAGTGACCTTGTCAGGGTTGCTAGAGATAATCAGACAAGAGATAATCTATATAAAACCTTACAGATCTCCCTGGTAGACTTTCTAAAATTGGATTTATAAAATGTTTACGAAGGTCACAGTAAAAAGAGCAGTACAACAAAACGTGCTACATAATTTCCACTGCCTCTGCCTCACAGGGACATAGGCATTAATTGTATGGTATTTTGTTACACCTTCCCTCCAGTACAGAAAAATAGAGTACGTTGAATTTAGCCAAAGGGAACGCCTTCCTATGTTTTGGGATAATTAGGTTGCCTAAGTACTCCGCAGGAAGCAGCGCCCTTCCGTTATCTTTGAAGACTGGAAGAATAGAGGCTGCATTTAGATAGTTTTGCTAAAGGAAGATCTGTCTCAACTTGCCTCTACACTGTGGAACGACACTGTTTCTTAAAATTTCAGCAGCTACAAACTCAGTGTTGGAGCCTCCAGTGATGCAGTGGGCTAAATAGCTGAGCTGCTGGACTTGCTGACCAAAAAGTCGTTGGTTCGAATCCGGGGAGCAGGGTGAGCTCTCACTTTAGCCCCAGCTTCTGCCAACCTAGTAGTTCGAGAACATGCAAATGTGAGTAGAGCCATAGGTACCACTCAGGTGGGAAGGTAACAGCTCTCCATGCAGCCATGCCAGCCACATGACCTTGGAGGTGTTTACGGACAATGACTCTTTTGACTTCGAAATGGAGATGAGCACCAACGCCCAGAGTTGGACATGACTGGACTTAATGTCAGGGGAAAACCTTTACCTTTATCTTAAGATCAAGGTTGGAAATTAAATTAATTAATTAATTAATTAATTAATTAATTTACTTACTTTGCTTCTATACCGCCCCTCTCAGCCCGAAGGCGACTCGAGGCAGTGTACGTATGGCAAGGACTGCCCAAGATAAACACATCAACAGTTACCAAACACAATCACATCATATACAAATTAGCAATTAAAATTAAACACAATATCAGCGTCTCGTTATTAAATCGATTTCCAATTGTGTCGTCGTCGTTCCTTAGGTCTCAATTAATAATCATACTACATCTGCAAATGCCCGGTCAAACAGCCATGTCTTGACCTTCTTGCGAAAATGTCAGGAGGGAGGGGCTGATCTGATGTCAATAGGAAGGGCATTCCAAATCCGAGGAGCCACCACTGAAAAGACCCTGTCTCTCGTCCCCACCAATCGCGCCTGCAAAGCAGGCGGGACCGAGAGCAGGACCTCTCCGGATGATCTTAAACATCTTGATGGTTCATAGGGAGAGATGCGTTCGGACATGTAAGTTGGACCAGAAATTAAAGAACTAGCTTTGACCAATTAATCTAAATCTGCTATGTAAATTGTCAGGTAGGAATTTTATCACTTTATAAAA
Source organism: Anolis apletophallus (assembly GCA_030556195.1). Classification (NCBI taxonomy): domain Eukaryota; kingdom Metazoa; phylum Chordata; class Lepidosauria; order Squamata; family Anolidae; genus Anolis; species Anolis apletophallus. The sequence goes on from JARBWK010002065.1 coordinate 9,705, forward strand.
TGAACCCGTTTTGAAATATTGACTTTTAAAAGTAACACATATTTGATATATTCATTGCTATTCACAGCCTCATCTCCTCCTTTATCTGAAAAGGTAGGGAGGCTTTCCTCACCCACTGTCACACCTCAAGGGCCTCAGGCATCACTTTTGCTTGAGTAAGACTTTAGCCAAGGAGGCAATAAGGTGCTGTCCAAGCCAGCTTGCTTTACTCTTAAACCTTGTCCTGGGCCTCCCTGCCTTTCCCGTGAGAAGCCAGGGATGAATGCATTCTTCGGCGTCGAGTATTTATGTCACAGCGGATAGGCAACAGAAATATAGAAGTTTAATTCCCAATCGGCCCAAAATCTCCAGTCTCTGTTCGTGTGAATAATGAAACTCTCATTCAATTCACAAGGTAAATATATAACTTTGTATTGAATTGTATTTAACAATAACTGGCAAAACATCGAAAAACAACAGCCATCACAGCTACCTTACTAATCATCCTTTCCTCACAGATATTATAAACCAACTGTCAGATCCCAACTGTCACTTTCAACTGAAACTCCTCAAAGTTCCATTCAGCAGTCTTGAAACAGCGCCATCTGGTGTCAAACATTTCAAACTGCAGTTCATCTCAAACTGCGAAAGTATATCTTGTGCTGACTCATGAAGTGCTATTCAAAATGTAATAATCTGACACTCCTCCTTCATGAGCAACACAAGTACACACATTTCTTATAATAACAATATCTTCTTACAAAATACATTTAATTTACAATTAGTCAATGCTTTTGTAAACATATCAGCCATATTCTCATCTGACTGGACATACACAGGATTAATAAAACCATCCTGTACTAACTTTCTAACATTTTGGTACCTTACCCCAATATATTTTGTTCTCTGCTTTAATCCTTCAGCATTTGATATTGCTATACAAGATTGAGAATCAGTAAATAAAGATATCTTATCTTCAAAACTTTGGAACTCGTTTACTAGAGCCTTTATCCACTCTAGTTCTGTACAACAGTCAGACAAAGCAGAAAATTCGGCTTCTGCCGTGGATAAACAAACGTGTGACTGTTTACTTAGATTTCCATGTCACTTGTATCCCATTAAAACTAATTAGATACCCGAACATGACAAGTTTTGTTCGTTGTCACCAAAACTTGCGTCTGCAAACCCTTCATACCGCTTTCTTTTGGACAAATTTTAGCTTTTTTCACATGTTCCTTTCAAATATCTTAACACTCGTTTTACAGCTTGCCAATCAGTCAACGTTGGTTCATTCACTCTCCTGCTTAGTACATTAGTGGCATAGGCGATGTCAGGCCTAGTCCAATTTGCCAAATACAAGAGGCTCCCAACCACTGATCTATACAATGTTTGATTGTCAAACATTTCACCTCCTATCAAGCTTTAAAAAATCTGGTACCATTGAGTTGCTACTGTTTTACAGAGTCAATCTTGTTCTCTCAAGTAACTCAAAAATTTTGTCTTTTTGATCTAGACAAATATCTTTTTCAGTTCTAGTTACATTTACACCTAAGTATTTCTGGACTTCTCCAAGATCTTTTACAGTCATACTTGAGTTTAGTCCCTTGAAAACTTGTTCCACATCCCTTTCGGATGGTGCTAGTACTAAGAGATCATCGACAAACACCAAAACAAATGTTTGCTTTTTAAGACTCTTTTCTTTCTTATATAGACATGTATCTACACTGCTTCTTTCGAAGCCAAGACCCTTTAACTTTCGTCTATACACTGGTTCCAGCATCTCGCGCTTGCTTTAGCCCGTATAATGCTTTCCGTAGTCGATACACCAGTTGGAGTATCTTTTCAAAACCAGGTATTGCTCTCATATATACATTGTCAGTCAGCTCTGCTTAAATAAGCTGTGGCAATGTCAAAGTGCCTTATAACATACTTTCTTTGCACACCGATGCCTAAAGCAGTCCTAATTGTTTCAGGTCTAATCGTTGGAGCATATACCTCATCATAATTTTGATTAAATTTGACCAAAACCTTGTGCAACCAATCTTGCTTTTCTTTGTACAATAATGAACCATCAACTTGTGTTTTCCTTTTAAATACCCACTTGCAACCAATTACCTTTACATCTTTGGTTACATTTTGCTTGTTCTAAAAACATTTAAAGAATGAAGTGAATCAATTCCTTCTTCATTTTTTACCAACAATCACGCTCATTTTTCTGGTCACGCAATGCTTCAGCAAGAATTAGGATCTTTCCACTCTATACTTCCTATTTGCATGACTTGGTACTTGGCTGGTGGAATTTCTTTAGTGATACGTGTGGATCTCCTAGGAATCTCATCCTTAGTCCTCCACATCCCTAATCTCCTCTTGACAATGTCCATCAACCTCTGTTACAGATTTGACACTAAGTCAGAGTTTGTGGCGCAAAAATCATGAAAATTACTTTCTTCAGATTGTTCCTTGCTTTCTTCCACATTTGCCTCATCTAATACCTCTACAACTTCAGATTCATTCTGCTCTAGAAATGGGGTTATGAACACTTCAGTGTTCGATGAATTCTATCCCAATGAGTATTATTTTCGAACTTTACAGATCTGGAGACTGTGATCTTCTTCCCTGGAGAAGAGCCATTCCAGAATCTATAGCCTTTAGTTCCACCTTCTATCCAATAAATTGCATCTTTACCCATAATGCTGGTCTCTTTTGCTTTGCTGTATAGGAATTAAAAAAATTTGCATGCGCACTCAAATACTTGAAAATGATCCACCTTTGGATGTCTTCCATAAAACAAATAAATGGGATTTCATTTACACTTGAGGTCCATAACCTATTCAGCACATAATTGGTGTTAGCTGCTTCTGCCCAAAACCTTTGGACATTTGTGCATCCTCAAGCATTGATTTTACCATGGATTGAATTACACCTAAGCGACAGCCGCGTAATTCCATTTTCTTTTGATACACACTGATTTGTTTTCCTATGCCAAATTCCTTTATCCTTAAAAATTCTTAAGTCTTTCATTCACAAATCTACCTCCTCTATCAGATTGAACTTGTTTAACAGTCAAATCAGGAAATTGGTTCTTCAGCCAAATTGTACCCATTCAATAAATTTTTTCATACACCTGAAATTTACCTTTCAGAGGGTAAACGAAGCCAAATCGAGACCTATCATCTATTACTAGTAGAAAACATTCCCTCCAATATACTTTGAAAAGGTCCAGCTAGATCCATGTGCACTAACTGTAACTTAGTTGTTACTCTATCACTCCTTTGGCAACAGGATAAGCCTTTAACTTTGTTTTGTTACAGACAGCACACTCTAAATGTTTCCCTGCATTCTGGTATTTGAATGCCTACTAGCTGTGCAGTCTTTCTAATCATATTATGTTCATGTGGCCAAACTTCCTGTGTAGCATGTGCAGACATCTGTCACTATGCAGAGGTTTCCTTCCAAACTCTGAATACTATTTGTAGACATTTTATTACTAGCATTCATTCTATAGAAACCATTTTGAAAATTTTACTTCCTTATACATACCTGTATTTTATTACTCATTTACATAACTCCCTTCAAACACAATGATAAACCATGGTCTGCAAGTTGTTTCACCCTAGAACATTGTGTTCTAGCTCAGGAACTAAATAAACATTGTCTAACTTTAGACTAAGTTGACCAACTTTCAACCTTGCACCTTTGACCATTGGCTAGACTCACACAACTTTGCATAGAACCAGATAAAGGTTCCTTCTCTGCTCACAAGTTACTCTCCTTAACAAAACTCTTTCCCAGAGTCAATAATCCAGGGTACCTGAGGAATAAAATCATTGTTACATTGTAAACTCATCAACAGACAGCCTGAATCAGAGTCTTTTCTTGAATTGTTGATCTGTTCTTTCTTGCCTCTGCTGATTCACTCTTCTTAAACTTGTTCTGATGACATTGTCTAGCTTGTGTCCTCTTTTTATTACAAATGTAACAGATGATGTCACACTGGTTGTCTCTTTCCTCTTCATATTGAAGCCTTTGTTGACTGTCTTCTCAGTTGAAAGTTGCTGGGCATTCTTCTGTAACAAGCCCAGTTCTCCAATCTAGTCAAACTAAGTCGGTTGATGTCCTCTCTTCTTTCACAGATTTGCATGGAGTCAATGAGTTGTAGCTCTGCCCCAAACTGCTTAGTAGAATTAAGCCTCTCTTGATCTTCTGTAAAATTGGTGCTTTTGCTGCTAAACCATTAAATAGGCTCAGCATTTTACTCAAATGAGTCTCTCTGGCTTTTCTATTGACAGAAGCCTCAGTGAAAACAGTTCTCTGCTCAATAAAAACTTTGAGCCCAGTAGCCTGCTGATACAGCTTTTCAAGCCTTTCAGAAGTCAGCGGCTGTTTCTTCCAGGAGCTAAATATGTGAGGTTCCTATCAACTGACAGGATGATGGTAGCCCTTGCCTGCCATCTTTCAACCTTTCTGCATCAGAAATAGGTCGATGTGTTAAGCAGGATAACAGCTCCTCCTTTGCCAAAACTGCTCTGACTTTGTAGCCCATATTATAATTTGAGCTGCCTCTGAGTTTTTCTAAAGCCCATGCTGTGCTCAACAATGCCATCTCTCTTCACACTACAGATGCTGGCAAAATTCACTGCTCAGCTTTTTCTCTAACACTGAGAGGTAAACAGCGACTTCTGCTCGCAATTTGCGGTATTATTCAAAAAACTTTTTCTATGAATTATGGGTTATGTAGTATCTCTGTGCTCTGCCTCTGGATTCTGTGTTCTGGGTTCTGGGATCTGGGCCATAACCTCTTCGGCGTCAGTATTTATGTCACAACGGATAGGCCTTAGAAATATAGAAGTTTAATTCCCAATCGGCCCAAAATCTCAGTCTCTGTTCAGGTGAATAATGAACTCTCATTCAATTCACAAGGTAAATATATAACTTTGTATTGAATTGTATTTAACAATAACTGGCAAAACATCGAAAAACAGCATCACATGCGGCTACCACTATAATTATCTTTTCCTCACAGATATTATAAACCAACTGTCAGATCAACTGTCACTTTCAACTGAAACTCCTCAAAGTTCCATTCAGCAGTCCCTTGAAACAGCGCCATCTGGTGTCAAACATTTCAACCTATAGTTCATCTCAAACTGCGAAAGTATATCTTGTCTTTGACTCTGTGGTGCTAAGGTCAAAATGTAATAATCTGACATGCGCCAACATAGGCAGCTCAAGGCCATACCATCAGCCTCCTGATAGCGAGGCACTGGAGCCGAGAGTTTTGAGCTGGACTTATTGCTTGAATGGTAGCCGCTAACGAAGCTAAATTCAGAGAGACTGAGGTAACATAACATATAGACAACTATCAATCATACAGCTGTGACACTCGACGTACTGACATCAAAGCCAGGGAACCCTATATCTGCCCAGAGATCCCCAATGGGAGCATCTCGTACCAACGCCGGTAGGGGCTGAAGGAGAAGAGGCCTCGGGCCTTCCGCCAAGCTTTGCCAGCCAGCTGCACCGGGCTGACTTGATCCAGCGTTGTGCCTTGTTCCCGCTCATCGTCGTGACCCTGTGATCGATCTGAAAGACTTTTGCCCAAAGAACTCTTTGCTTTAAAACCAACCCAGCCCTTATTACTCTGGCTGGGATTCCTTTGAAAGACTTTCCTTGCATCCGGCTTGTGTTCCCGTTTCCTACGCTTGTGGATCCTGTTGCTATGGATCACACTACCCTGCTACCCTTGATTTTGGCTGCTGTTGGAGGCACCATAAGGATTGCCTCCAAACCATTTACTCAACTTATTAATCAATAACGCTTTGTTGTACCTCAGCTGCTGTGTAGGCTATCCCAGGAGGTCAGGTCCCAAGAGGGCGATAGCCCCTGTTTTTTGTTAGAGAAGGCATGCAATATGCACCGGGAATGTGGCATAGCTGGCTGTGTGTCAGCTGCATAAGATCTCTACTGACAAGAAATCTTGAGTTTGAGGCCTGCCGGGTCGGGTGAGACTCTCAACCAATTTGTAGCTCGTTGTCAACCTTTTGCAACCGAAAAGACAGTCGCATCCGTCCCAGGTAAAATTAGTACCACTTGTGTGGGGAGGCTAAGTGCTGATTTACAGGCCATAAAATCTCCAGGAAATACACAAAAAGAATGAAGAATGCGACAGCTCCCCTGCTGGCCAGAAGCTGGAATGTTAAAATTGCCTCTGAATGTCTGTCTATATGAAGGTATATATGGGCCAAATGGCATTGACTGCTTGCCTGTATATTTTGCATTTTGGGTTTGTTATATGTACCATAATATATCTCACAAAATTCACTAAAATTCTTTTTTAAAAAAAGTTTGCCTGTACATGTGCATTGTGATCCCACCTGAGTCCCCTGTGGGTGATAAGGGCAAAATATAAATGATGTAAATAAAATAAAATAAAAATATGGGCTGCATACGTCCACCACCACACCTACAGGTAGAAAGCAGCTTACCCCCCTCTAAGCCCAAAAGCTTCCCTTTTTTCCCCCCCCCTTTTAATTCCTAATTTTTTGGGGAAAAATGAAAAAGTCAGCATGGTTCCCCCCCACCCGGCCTGCTGCGGGAAACTAGAACTTTTTTTTTAAAAGTACCCCTTTTTAGAAATAGCTTGGTGT
>JARBWK010002066.1:0-16329 GCA_030556195.1 Anolis apletophallus
AAAGGTGTGTTTGGGTGGCGGGCGGGTGCTTTAGCTTTACGAGTATTGTACCTGCAATAAAATCGTGTTGGACCGTGCTTTCTATCTATACGCGTGATCCCACCGAAATTGGAGCGTCATTACACACACCTTGGTCATTTTCTGAACACATCTTTGTTCAACTGTGGTGCCCTGAACAAGACACATAGTATTTCATGGGAAGTCTGACCAAAGCTAGATAGATTGAGACTACTTTTTCCTCAGAGGGACACTACACTCCTGTTGATACAATTCCTAATAGTTTTGGCATCTTTGTCCACTGTTGACTCATGTTCAGTTTGTGGTCTCCTAAGACACCATCACCACGTTTTCACATGTACAGCTTTTAGGCCAGAGTTTGAAAGCTGTACATGTGATCTTCCAGGGTTTACTTGCCTCTGGAGACGCCTTACAAGCCAAGAATTAGGTTGCTTGCTGCCAGCAACCTTTTTTTAAATAAACAGTGAAGATGACAACTTTGACTAACCTTGTGTTACATGACACAGGTAAGGGGGCAACCATAATATCATGGACTGTTATAAAAAACAAAACAATGGACATTCAACACGCTAAAAGTTCCAGGTACAGTTCTTGATTTCTCCTATTTTTGGGATCAGGTAGAGAGAGAAAAATATTTCTACCTGAAATCCTAGAGTGCAACTTCTAGGCAACATCATGGGAATTGGAACTGATGTGGCACATAGCAACTTATGGCTCAGGATAAATTGGTGCTCTCCACTCTGAGTTCCCACCTACAGTAAAAATGTATATAGCTTCTTGACACAAGACTTGTCATAATGATCTTTGATGAAATATATGGATGGCATACTCATACATTAGGAGAAAGTTGGTACTTCCAGATGGTAAGAACTGATGAGAGCTGAATAGTTGGAATACCTCAGAGATTCATGCATCCCTTCATCCCAGAAATAGTGCAAGTGGCAAGACCCTTCCTCAGCTCCAAGAAGCTGGCATCCTGATTTGCTTAAATGTGAGTGTTCCACATAATACAATGCTCGTGATGCCAATATTAGTGGGATTTTCATGAAGCGTCCTTGAGATCAATGAAAATAAAGTCAAAAGCAGGACAAAGGAAATATTGAGACTCAAAACAGAAATCTGGCAGGAAATCAAGTATCTGCACTGCCACATCTTGAGAGAGGTAGGTGTGAGGCTATCTTGGCTGAAGAATCAGTATGTGTGAGTATGTTCTGAAGCATCATGCCATTTCTTTTTGAAAACAGGCTCTTGGCACAAACCCGACAAACACATGCTTCAAAAGGAGTCCAGCAAACCCAGCAAGTGAACATGACTAACTTGTGTCAGGCATTCTTCTTTGTTTATACAAAAATTCAGAACAGAAGAAGGAGAATAGATGAGGATGTAGCTTGACCAGAATTTTGATTAGGCTGCCTGCTGTTCTGTTAGGAGGAGCACGCAAGCACCCACAACACCCTTTAAATGCAAAGTTATGGCTGCTGATTCAAAGGGAAACAATGCAGTTTCACTCTGTCTTCATTTCTAGGAGTTGTCAATTATAAAGCACTTAAGTAGTGGCGCCTCTTCTTCACTTGAACATGAAAAATGCTCTGCAGCAATTGGCATGGGTTCATTCAAAGTACACCATGTTTGGTTAGAACTTGGTAAGCACAAGAAGTACCACTCTGTTGCATTTCTATCAATATGCCCCTTTGTATTTGTTTGTTAGTTTTGCCCTGAATAATTGAATTCCTGGTGTGTCAGGGACAACAATTTTCCATCTTTAAAAGCAAAACTTAAAAAAATGTTATACCTTAAATAGCTTTGGTTTTCTTCCTTTAAAGTGTAACCCAATAATGGTAAAAATACAAGCTGTGTAAATGGCAGCAGGTATGAAAAAATTCTGATGAAAGATAACAAGGATTTCAAAGAGATCACCTGCAGGTGATCTATCAGATACTTTTCTTACATTCTATAGTGAAACACCTTACATAATGATGTTGCCATATCAATTTTGCAGGATTAATATGCTGTGGGGCTGAACATGCCGTTTCTAAGGAGCAATTTTATCTAGCAAATGACTGAGAACCAAGGAGTTTACTTGACATAAATTACAGTAGCTCTTGTACAAAAAGACTATATTACACACACGACGCGCCCGCACGCACGCACACACACCGTCATGCAGTACAGCTGCAATATAAAATGGCTGGGCAGATCAACCGCTGATGACATTATCTTCCCTCTTCATCATTTTGGTGCATCTACTCTGTCCCTACAGGCACAGGTGTTTGCCAACTGCTGTTTGGGGTTGGTTAGGAGGCACATTTTGAGCTCTGTTCAATGTGCATGAGGTTTGTTTCTCAAGGGGGGGCACACCTCTGCAGACCTCTTTGTTTTATTGTGTTCCTAGAGGTTCTCTACACCACAGGAAAAACAATCTGTACTCACCCGTACTTTGGTTCTGTACAACTGTTTCAACAGTGAAAATGCTTCTTTTCTTTAATGTGTGTGCATGTGTGTGTTTTAGAAAATCATTTCTTGCTTTGCAGTTTCCAGAAACAACATATACTAGTATGTTCATTTAGGATACTAGGAACCCCTGGTGGCGCAATGAATGAAAGCCTTGTGCTGCAGGATTGAAGACCAACAGGTCGGAGGCTCGAATCCGGGGGAAAGAATAGATGAGCTCTCTCTGTCAGCTCCAGCTCCCCATGTGGGGACATGAGAGAAGCCTCCTCTAATGATGTTGATTATTTGTGTGTAAATGTTGTATAACATATGTTAAATGTATGTTTTTTGTGTAGTTCAAAGGAATATCCTATGAATTGTTGATGTGGGTGAGACAGAAGGAGGGCTTGGCAGAAGCTCTGAAGAGAGCCATAGTAACCAGGGCCAGAGCCTTTTAGAATGTTCAAGGTATGAATTTTACAGTTGGTGAAGAGCGGTTGGAAGCCAACTGCCATGAGAGGGGAGGAGTTTGTTTGAGTTAGTTGGTCTTAAGGACTGTAAGAGAACAGTTCAGTCTTTAGTTAGTCTTAAGGTCTGCAAGAGAGCAGTCCAGTTTTATGGGTGTAGAGACCTAGTTAAAGATGGAAGAGTCCAGAGGTCTATAGAGGGTTAGTGGGAACCCTATAGTATAACCCCATTTGTGTTTTGTGTAACAGAATAAGTTTGTGCCTCTGAGGAAGTATAAAACCAATCAAGATTTGTACCCATTTGTGTCATAATAAATTATTTACATCTTAAAGAAAAACACCTCTGTTAGTTCTTTTATTGGTGGTGGCCCTCAAGGTCAGTGGTCAGACAGACAAATGGTGGCAGTGTGGTCAGGTGGTTACTGAGAAATTTAAAGTCTCTGCAATTCAATGGTTAGTGGGGAGATAGTCTACCCTGCCGTAAGACAGAAGTTGCTGAGGTAACTTCGAGGCCCCCTTGCATTTAGGGTTGTCACATTTTTGCGGCAGAGCGGTGGGATCGTATAAGAAAACTGATCCAGTGCGAAAGCAAGGCTACCAGAAGAATTTGTTTAATATCTCAGTTTAGTGACCAAAGTCGTGTGGTAGTAGGAACTTTATTAATTTAGTTTAAAGTTCTGAGGTAAAAGTTCGGTAAAATGACCACCCGGAGACAAACGAGGGCTTTGGAAGAAACAGGGCAGCCTGAGGTTCTGCAGGAAGGAGAAGACTATGAAATTTCAGAATCAGAGTCAAGTAAATGTCTGGAGAATGCCGGTTTAAGCTTGAGGTGATGAAACTAGAGATGCAAAGAGCAAGAGAAGAAAAGGAAAGAGAAGAGAAAGAAAAGGAAAGAGAAGAGAAAGAAAAGGAGAGAGAGAGGCAAAGAGAATGAGAAGAAAAGGAAAAGAAGAAAGAAAAGGAGAGAGAGGCAAGAGAAAGGGAAGAAGAGAGGAACGAGAAATGGCTAGGTTGGAGTTAGAGAGAGAGAAGTTGAATGCCTCTCAGCGTGCCAGGCCAGTTCAAGAGGTTCAGGCAGAAGTTTCTATAGACCAACCCCTGAGGAAATTCCGAAGTATATAAAAGGGGATAGTGTGGAGAAATTTTTTTGGTTTCTTTTGAAAGATGTTGTTTATGATTTTGAAATTGAAGAGGAGAGATGGATGACATATTTACGTCCACAGATCTGTGGCCAGTTGCTGGAGATTTATAGCGATATGGCAGAACAGGACCACAAGGTTTACCAGAAGTTTAAACAACAGGTCAACAGAAGCTTCAGTTGCGCCAGAACATTACAGAGTTAAGTTTAGGTCCTTGAAAAAGGAGAAAACCGAAAGTTTCTGTCAGCTAGCATCAAAGCAAAGCCAGTATTTTGATAGTTGGTTAAAAGGTGCTCAAATTACCAGTTTTCAGCAACTTAGGGATCTGATGATCCTGGAACAATTTTACCAAAATGTTCCCTCAGAGTATAAATGGTTGGTTCAGAGAGGGATCCTGCGACACCCAGTCAAGCCGCTCTTATTGTGGATAAGATGGTGACATTGAGAGGGAGTTTGTAGGGCTGAAGGCTACAAACCAGTGGAGAAACCTTCTATTAAGAAACCATTCAAAGTTTTGCCACAGTATCAAGAGGCTAAAAATGCTGCAGGAGAGCACGTCGTTACAGAAGGCCTGAGGAGAAAAATTACCTCAGAGATGGCTCCCTCAGTAGTGGAAATCTCGTCCACGCTGTGACATGGCTACGAGACTGTGCTGTTCATGCGGCAGGTTCGGACATCTAAAAGCACAAAGTTATCTACAGAGTAAGGAAAAAACTACCTTATGTATAACTCCAATATTACAAAAGAGTTCTGAGAAGAGGCTTGAGTCTAATATAGGAAAGAGTTCTTTGAACCAATGCAAGTACATAATTCCTCAGAAAAACAATGCCTTTTGTTATGTTGGACACAGATAGAGATGATTACTTTGAACCACTCCAAGTAGATCAAAACGAAATATTAGGATGGAGGGACACGGATCGGAGGTTTGTGTGATTCGCCCTGAACATGTGCCAGAGGCATTCAAAACCTGTGTCTCAGCTTAGACTAAAAGGAGTAGGGGGCAGCGTTGTCCGACGTTGTGTCTTTGCCAATTCAATATAAAAATTGGAAAGGATTTTGGGATTTTGCAATATATGATGACATTCCTTTTGATTGTTTGTTGGGGAATGATCTTGTAGGAAGATCAAGTATTTAACAAGAGATGATCAGTTAAATCAAGATCCAGTTAAACAGCAAGATGTTTCTTGTTTACCAGTTGATATTATCCCTGAAGAAAATCTGAGACAAGTTCAAAATATAAGAGTTAGTTAAAACAGGAGCAGGGGAAGGGGATATTGTTAATGAGCAAAAGGCAGATGAAACACTGAGATCTTTGTTTACTGCGGCTCAGGATGAGACGAAAAGTCTTGTCAAAAGAAAATCCTTCGAGATTTGTAGTTAAAGGACGAGTGTTGTATAGAGAGACCATGTGTGTAAAGTCTCCAGGAGAAACTAGTTCCTGTACACAAATAGTTGTGCCCCAAGCTTATAGGGAACAACTTATGAATTTGGCACACGCAAGCACACAAGGTGGCCATATGGGAATTCGGCGCACACACAGCGCATCACCAGAAATTTCTTTTGGCCCAATATGTATCAGCACATTAAAGAGTTTTGTCAATCGTGTGATACATGTCAGCGTGTCGGAACAGGGAAAGACAAGACCAAGGTTCCCTAGTTCCTATGCCACTAATTGGAGAACCATTTTATCGCGTGGGGATCGATATTGTGGGACCCTTACCAAAGGCAAGTCGTGAGGACGTCGATATATCCTTACTTTGATGGACTATGCCACAAGATACCCAGAAGCAGTGGCGTTGACTAATATTGATACAACCACAGTGGCAAACGCCTTGTTGTCTATATGGGGAAGAACAGGATATCCCAAAGAACTGGTTTCAGATTTGGGAACCCAGTTTACGCCAAGACTGATGGAAAGACTGTTGGAGATGTGTGGAGTTAAACATCTGACATCATCCGCTACCATCCACAAACTAATGGTCTTGTGGAAAACCTAAATAAGACCTTAGTAAGAATGATCAAGGGCGTACACTCAACAACATCCAGCCGATTGGGATGAGAAACTACAGCAACTCCTGTTTGCATGCAGAGAGACTCCACAAGGCAGTACAGGATACAGCCCTTTCGAGTTACTCTTTGGAAGGAAGGCGAGAGGTCCGCTTGATCTAGTGAGAGAGCACTGGGAGACTTCCTCGGTTGCAGAGCCAGTTCCAGTGAGTCGGTATCTACAGAATCTACGGGAGACGATGGAGTTAGCACGAGTTATCGCTCAAGACAACCTTGCAGCAGCACAGCAGAAACAGAAGACCTGGTATGATCAATCAGCCGGGAGAGATCCTTCGACGTTGGTGATAAAGTACTATATTTGATCTCGGAAAGAGTCAACAAACTTCAATTGAAATGGACAGGGCCATGGACAGTTGTTAAGCGTTCCAGCAGAGTTAACTACTTGATACAAGAATTACAATCAGGACTGGAAAAACTGGTGCATGTTAACTTGCTTAAACCTTATGTTAAAAGATCAGTAGATGTATGTATAGTAGTTAATGAAGGAGTAAATGGATCGTTTCATTTCTGGGAAGGGAATAGGAAGGCTGACAAGAGTATGAGTCAGGTAAAACTTGATGAAGGGTTGACTTGCAAACAGCAGGAGCAACTTAGAGAACTGCTCCATAAGTATAAAAATTTGTTTTTGGGATTTACCAGGAAGGGTAGAAGGAGTGCAACATCAATTATGACAGGAGACGCCTTACCCATTGCGTCTACTCCCTATCGAGTCACAGGAAACTCGTAGAGTGTGTTGAAAGAGAAGTTCAGGAAATGCTGGATATGGGGATTATAGAACTATCCAGTAGTCCTTGGGCATCACCCATCGTGTTAGTTCAAAAACCAGACAACACAATAAGGTTTTGTGTTGATTATAGATGGTTAAACGAGGTGACGCAAACCGACACATACCCTATGCCAAGGTTAGACGACCTGTTAGAAAGAATGGGGAGAGCCAATTACATCAGTAGCCTAGATCTCACCAAGGGTTTTTGGCAGATACCAATGGATCCCAAAGACTGGGAGAAAACGGCCTTTAGAACCCATAAAGGGTTACATCAGTTCAATGTCTTACCATTTGGACTTAAAAACAGCCCAGCCACTTTCCAACGATTGGTAGATAAGATACTCAGGGGTATGAGTAACTTCTGTGTAGCATACATGGATGACATAGGTGTATTTAGCAATACCTGGGAAGAACACCTACAACATTTAGACCAGGTGCTGTTCCGACTGAAAGAAGCAGGGTTAACAGTGAAAGCACCCAAGTGTTGTTTAGGGAATCGAATGTCCAAGTACCTAGGACACATGGTGGGAAGTGGTATGATTGGTCCAGAACCTACTAAGGTGGGAGCGATACACAAGTGGCCGATACCCAAAACCAAAATACAGGTTAGGTCCTTTTTGGGATTAGCCAGTTATTATCGAAGGTTTATCCCAAATTTTAGCGAATTGGCGACTCCATTGACAGGCTTAACCAAGAAGGCATGTCCAAATGTTATAGTGTGGACACCACAATGCCAGGAGTCAATGGACAAGTTAAAACAGACGATAACATCACAATCAGTGTTGAGAGCTGATTTTGATCGTCCATTTACCTTAACTTGTGACGCATCAGAAACAGGTCTGGGAGCGGTTTTAAGTCAAGCTGACAAGGATGGGGAAAAGCATCCTGTAATGTTTTTAAGTAAAAAGCTGTTGCCGAGAGAAAGTAGTCTTTCTACCATCGAAAGAATGCCTCGCCATAGTGTGGTCGATTCAAAAACTGAGGCCATATCTGTGGGGCAGAAAGTTTATTTTGCAGACGGATCATGCGCCATTAAAATGGCTGAGTAATGTTAAGGGTACTAATAACAAACTCTTAAGTTGGAGTTTGCTTTTGCAAGACTACAATTTTGAGGTAGTGCATGTGAAAGGCAAATCAAATGTGGTAGCTGACTCTTTATCGAGAGTTACTTGAATTCAGGTTACAAGATGGATATGGTTTGTATATAGTTGTGTAAGTATGAATGTAGATGTGAAATGTATAAGTTTATATAATGTCTTGCTAACGGCATTATTTTTAATTCACTCTGGACAGAGAGAATTAAAAATAATTCTCGGGAAGGAAGGAAGGTATGTAATGATGTCGATTATTTGTGTGTAAATGTTGTATAACATATGTTAAATGTATGTTTTTGTGTAGTTCAAAGGAATATCCTATGAATTGTTGATGTGGGTGAGACAGAAGGGAGGCTTGGCAGAAGCTCTGAAGAGCTGTCGCCATAGTAACCAGGGCCAGAGCCTTTTAGAATGTTCAAGGTATGAATTTTACAGTTGGTGAAGAGCGGTTGGAAGCCAACTGCCATGAGAGGGGGAGGAGTTTGTTTTGAGTTAGTTGGTCTTAAGGACTGTAAGAGAACAGTTCAGTCTTTAGTTAGTCTTAAGGTCTGCAAGAGAGCAGTCCAGTTTATGGGTGTAGAGACCCTAGTTAAAGATGGAAGAGTCCAGAGGTCTATAGAGGGTTAGTGGGAACCCTATAGTATAACCCCATTTGTGTTTTGTGTAACAGAATAAGTTTGTGCCTCTGAGGAAGTATAAAACCAATCAAGATTTGTACCCATTTGTGTCATAATAAATTATTTACATCTTAAAAGAAAAACACCTCTGTTAGTTCTTTTATTGGTGGTGGCCCTCAAGGTCAGTGGTCAGACAGACAAATGGTGGCAGTGTGGTCTAGTGGTTACTGTGAAATTTAAAGTCTCTGCAATTCAATGGTTAGTGGGGAGATAGTCTACCCTGCCATAAGACAGAAGTTGCTGAGGTAACTCGAGGCCCCTTGCATTTAGGGTTAGCAGTGTGGATTCCGAAAGATTGTCCAGTCTGAGGCCGGTCAACAAGGGGTTGTCACACCTCCCACAAGGATGGTAAAAAATCAAAAACATCCAGGTGTCCCCTGAGCAACGTCCTTACAGATGGCCAATTCTCTCACACCAGAAGCAATTTGCAGTTTCTCAAGTCACTCCTGCCCTGACATGAAAAAACAAAATGTCCATTTAGATCAGGATGGCAAGTAGTCTGTTCATCTCATGGCTGGTCATTTCTTTTCTCACCTCAGAACAAGCGACATTGCAGCATACATTAAAGGCTTAACCTGACATAAGTAAAGTGAGGGAATAATCCATAATAGGGCCCTTAAAATGCTTCAGCACACTCTAAATATATAACATTCCACAGCAAAAGTGACTTGGCAGATAGTGAATCTCTGTGTGGACACTGAAAGTGCTCCTCTGATCTCATGGAGGAGTTGCCCCCCGCTTCTCTGTGGCTGTCAAGCTATGAATCTTAGAACTGGTTTAAGGACAGCCTCTGTGGTGCCTGTAAACACTATTCATTCCCTGACCCGGTTCCAGGGTTTCTAACCTACTAATCATCCACTTTCTTCTGTGCTGGTTTCAAACTGATCTAAGTAGATGTACCCCAGGGCTTTATTCCACCACTCTGTAATGAAAACCACTTTTTAAAAAAGGCTTTATTTAGTTCTTTTAAAATATTTGTTTCATCATCTATCCCCAGATCTGTACTCCCCCCCCTTCCTATCATTCTCATACTATTATAAAATATAGCTCTATTACTTACTATAATTCCACCCATTACATATTTATTGTAATATATTTTCTAATTGTTTAATGGAAACCCATTGGTGACCTTAGGTTACACAGGAACTGATCACATAGCGGATTTGCCATGCATCATGGCATTCTGTGGGTGGGGCCCAGTGGGGGCATAGGTAACCTGTCACCCCACATTGCCCAGGTTCCTACTTACCCCATCTCATGGGGGAGACCACCCGCTTCCCAGTTCCCCTGTTGTTCTATATGCAATATGGGAAGTCTTTCGTTTGCTGCTGTGGTGGTTTATAATGTTCCCTCATCACTTGCACCACAGAGCCCTGGCAGAAGTAGATCTACATTGTGGGATGGGAGCCAGCAGGGTCCATAGCTGAAGAGGAGTGAAAGCAGCGCAGAATGGGCAATTTGACCTATATAATGAGGCCCATATTCTCTCACACCCAGAAAGCCTCATGACTGGTTTGTCTCTGGAACGTGGAGACCCTTTTCTGACTACTCATGCAAAGTTAGACTAGAAAAAACAAGGGCAAACTACCTAACGAGTAAACTAAACATGACAATAGGGTCATACAAAGCAAGGTTAGGTAACTAAGGTATGAAACAGTGATATAAGGTGCATCAATGGAGAAAACTACAGGTCAAGGGTAAGTAACATGTAAGTAAGCCCGGGGATAATAACCCACAACCGACTAGGTAGTACAAGGATGAACAATCAATGTATATGGTGGTCAATCAAAATATATAATATAATTATCAAGAATGTTAGATAGTATTTTCATGAGACAGATGTATTCTGTTTGTTTGTGTGTTTAAAATCTTCTCCCCCTTCTCCCACCCCAATTCTCACATCAAATGAAATAATGTTGAATTCGTTGTGCTTGATACATTTTGCATTAGTGTTGTCAGATTCCAAGTTCAGAGGATTTTGAGTAGGCCTCTAGATTACATTGGATGTGATGCTAAGGAACAAAGCATGTGTGCACACACACAATGAAAATGCACAAGAGTGTTGTATCACTTAACAATAATTACAACAACATTTTCATAACTGTTGCAATTGCATTATTTATAATCACATATCACTGTACAGTTTCTACCTCCTCCTCTGAGAAATAGTCTCACGGAAGCCCATGAGCACAGGAAATGTTCCATCTGACATTCATATATTTCAAGTCTCCATTTAAGAAAAGCAGTTGCTGGTACTATTGCAAGACATTAAGACAGAAGCTGAGCCAGCTGTCTACGAGCAGCTACATTATACTAAGGTCAAAACTTGAGAAAAATCACTAACAACAGAGAAAATGAATCTACAAATAATGGCAAAGCTGTTGAGAACTGATTATCATTCAGATAATTATATATTACCCCTTGAATTTTAAAGATATTTGTAATTATTTCTGGAAAAGATGGCACAAGATTCTGTAATTTACAAGTAGATCATACTGGAAGCAAATAGGCGGTAGCAGTTCAGCAGCCAACAAACCTCCAGAGAATATGAAGTTCTAGCTGAGCTTCGGTTAGAAATGTTCCAGTTTCTCTCTTCATTTGTCATTATCCAATCAAAACTACAGATACAAATATTCCTTATGTTATTCTCATGTGCAAACATGAAGAATTTCAAAATGTTTATTTCTGTTTTGTGAGCTGATCAGTACTTTTGTACTTTTAAATTTAGGGACTTTTTAACATTTCAGGTCAATCTACTATTGAGATGCATCTCCTTCCATGAACCAGTGTGGGCCTTGAGATCTGCCAGTGAGGCCCTTCTCACAGTCTCACCATCATCACAGGTGCAGTCAAGGGGACAAGAGTGGTGGTGGCTCCCCGACTCTGGAATGCCCTCTCTAGAAAGATTAGCTTAGCCCCAACTCTCTAAACCTTCCAGTCTAGCCTAAAAACATAGCTCTTTAAATGGGCCTTTGACCTTGAGTAGTCTACTATGGTTATATGTGACAATGGCCATTTGTTACGGAACTTTAGTTCATTACTTGAAGAAGTCCAGCAACCTGCAGGTATTATTGTGTTTTATAAAATTTAAATTTAAATTTTATCCTTTGAGGTAGTCCATTGTTTTTTATTGAGTTAATTTGTGTTTTGTTTTCTGTTATGTATATTTTAATGTCCTCTCCATTGGCGCCCCCTTGCAGTGGGGGAGAGGCTTGCGTACCCTAGTGAAGTTGTGAAGTTTAATGTGTGGCACCTTGGAGTGCTTTTGTAAGCTGCCCCAAGTCCCTTCGTTAAGATGGTGGTGGGGTATAAATAAAGTTTTAATATTATTATTTTCTGTAAATTTCATTTGTGCAAAATAATGTGATGATCTTTTGTACCAAACAGAGACATCACTGTTGTTGTTTTATGGTGGGGATGGGGAAATGATGGGCACATGGATTTACAAGGAAGGTGATAGGAGGCATAATATAATTCTGTCTTTTGATGTAAAATTTCAGCCCCAAAATTTCGGTCTCCTTCTACCAATACGTAACTCAAATTGAGGACTGGCAATTGAAAATCCATTGACAGCATTAAGCTTGCAACAAGAATCTAAGCCTCCAGGCCATGATGCAAACACATAAGGTTATTTAGATGGATGGTTATGAATGAGAACTTGCCTCATTGATTACTTGTTATAGATAATAAAGACACAAACTGACTAGCCAATCTCTCCCACAGTAATGTCAGGCTATTCTGGGCTAGGAATGCATAACTTAGCATGTTTTCTCCTCTTCAGCATACCATCTGACCACAACTCGGAGAAGGCGTGCTCCAGTATTGCTCCAGTTCTTTGGAATGAGTTACCCTGTGACTCGAGCTTTATGAAATTTGCTAGCCAGTAAAGCCTGTAAGACCACTCTGTTCAAGCAGGCTTTCGAGTCCTAATACACAGGTTAAATTGTATTTTATTATAACTCTTTTTAACACTTTTATTGTATTTCTTTGTTCTGAGTGTGAACCGGCCCGAGCCATTTGGGAGTGGTGGTTGATAAATCTAATAAATAAATAAATAAATAAATAAATAAATAAACAAACAAACAAACAAACAAACAAACAAATAAATAAATAAATAAATATTTTGCCTCAAACCTATAAGGATTTGTTGTTTTGATTGCCATCGGGCGCTTGTGCCCGCTTTGTGCTGGTCTGTGACTGTAATAAAGTTTGATTGATTGATTGTCATATGATGAAGGCAGCTTTTCTCCACTTCCTCAATGCATATGGAAGGAATCATGGGGCACACCCCATTCATGTTGTCATCTGTGTGGATTGCCCAGAATAAGTGAGGAACTGAGACAAGAAAGCCAGATGGAGGAATTACTCATGGCTACCTTGAAAGCTTTCGGCTTTTTGTTTTTGAAGTTTGAGAGATCTGGTCTCCAGGAGCTACCTTGGAAAGTTTTAAAATGGACTAAGAATATTATCATACTGAGTGATAATGGTTAAATCAGAAGAGTTTTGGAACCCAAAAGTTTTGATGGAAAATATTACTACTATCAATATTGTACATACATACTTGTATTTTGTGCTAAGAACCCACCGAAAAATTTAAGAAATTTTATGAAATGACATTAACTGAACTGAATGATTAAGGTTAAATCAGAAGAGTTTTTGAAATGGCCAAATTTAATAAATGAAATTGGACTCCAATGTCAGAGTGGATATAAAGTTTTATTTTTAATCACACACACACACACACACTATACCAGTAAAAATGAGAACCCAAGAGATTCAAAGGTTCTTTGCTCAGTCTAGATGAGCCCATACACAGAAGGGAGAAAAGTCAAAATAACAAGGAGAAAACAAGAGGTAACCAATACAAAATAAACCTGCACTTTGATAAGCAGGGTTCATCACCCCAGCCATTTCTACAGTAAAGTTTTTTAAAAAGGTAGAAAACTTTTGAATCTCCAAAAAGAATTATGACAATGCGTTGACCTATAAAGACTGCCTTGTTTACTTGTGTTGGGCAATCATTATCAAGAAAATAGAACTATACGAACCATAATGGTCTCATCAGATGAAAGGAAGCCTGTGGACTACAGAATAAAGTGACATTGCCACACCCTCTAGATCATAGCTGGTCATTGTGACCACAAAGTTTTTCAATGCTACATGCTTTTCTTGAGTTCTTACCTCTGCTGATGCTCAAACCAGACCTTCCACAGTTGCAATGTCAACCACATAGCAAGCAACAATCTTATACTTCACCTGAGTTGACCAGCTTCCAGTTTGCATTCACTTATTTGGCAGAAGCATTAAATATGTTGGCAGCAACTGAGTCAGAAATGTGTGGAGAACAGCTGCTTACCAGCTCAGTGCCTGCCAAGATAAGGTTCATGGTATTTTGTTGTTCCAAAAACCTTCAAGAAGTATAATGAGTTGATAAGTCTTGCACCACTTTTTTCTTCTCCAATTTACTCTGTGGTAAGTTTTCTTTCTGATGCAAGGTCATAGGGAGAACTGATGATATATATATATAACCAGCCCCAACATCTGTTTGCATGGCCTTGATTTTGCATTGGCCAGCTCACAGAAATATCACTGAGACAGCTATCTAATTGCAATCATCTTGGGGCAAGGGTTTCATGGTTTATGCTTTGATTTTTTCAAGTTAAGTTGACTGGGCAGATATTGGAATCCACAAATATTCCCCACCCAAAACTGATTGATGTCTTTATACAAAGCAGGCAATTCACAGTATTCTGTTTCATTGTCACGTTCACAGGTCAAGACGCATAGTGGATGCTCCGAAATCAGTAAGGGCAATGAACCCATTCTAGGTATTAATGAAAAATTTCAATGAGATATCCAGGTGGACATTTTGAGGAAGAGAATATCACTTTCAAGTTCAGACTGAAACCAAGTGGATTCATCACCTCCTAACATCAGTAGGGATAATTTTAAAATACAAGAGATAGATGTCCGGAGATGGAGATGAAAGAGGTTGAAATGCTTTCAGGAAATAGTGATGGGGACTTTATACAGGCTTTTGTATTTCTAATTCAAGATGTGAGGTTGAGATGCAAGACACTGGAAAATATAGGTGAGTGATAGGTGAGCTGATTCTTATTAGTGGATGAGGATCCAAAATAAGGGGAATGGGAAGTAGAAGAATCCCTCCATTACCCAACTTGTCCTTAACTTTTTCTTTTGGTGAAGAACTCAAAGTAATTTATCTAAGTTAATACACAATTTTCCAGAAGAAAGCAAGCCAAAATTGTAAGTATAGACCCATTTTCACTTTCCAATGTGTTGGGTTTCATCTCTGACTGCATGCCTCTTGTATCATCAAATCTCCAGAGCTCAATGAGTAGCAGACTAGAGATAAGATTAGGTGAGAGATTCCCCCATTTCTATGCATGCTTTCTTTTCCCACAAGCAATGGGAATTCTGTGTGGTGTTTTTACTCTTCCTCTTTGCCACTATCCCCTTTGAAAGATGTATTTTGACTTTTTATCCTTTTAATGGTTATTCCAAGACCTTTTCTCTGTATTTCTTTAGTTCAATAAATATTTTGAATCTAGTTATAGCTGTGCCATCCTGATGAATGGAAGCTTATCCTAGCCTCCATTGTCCCTGGTTATGAGGTTTCTAGTACTTGCTATATTTATGGTGGAATCACCCCAACTGTCACGATGCAAGACCTTGGCCGGCCCTCTCAATCACACACAGAGACGTAATAATCAGCTAACTACTTATTGAAGAATAAGAAAACAGTTGAAAAGGTAATTGTCCATAAAAATATCAAAAGTAATCCAAAAGGTGAAAGGTAATGTCCAAAAGCAAACTGGCATGGAAGTTTCCAAAGATTCTGCAGGGCTCCGCCAACAAAAGCGGATCAGGGAACAAAGCAAAGTTGCAAGATCCAAGGCACCTTGGCAGGCCACTAGGCCCAAACTTAGCTGCGTGGTCTTGGCTCGCTACACGCCTGCATAGGATGGATGTGGCTGAGGGTACTGAGGATCCGTCCCACGGATCCTATACTTAATCCCTTATGAGGCCCCCGGACGCCTAGGCTTCTCCTCCTCCAATATGTGCTGTGGACCTCGGCCGGTCTAGGCTGTGGAACCAGCCCTCCCAGCCTCAATGTCTGCCTCCTATCAAGGTCTCGACCTTGCCTCCAGCACCTGGTTCCCATTCGTGAGAGCCAAACTCCCATCTGTGCTCCCGGCCTCTCCCGGTTGTTTCCACATTCTTTTCTGCAAACCTCCCGGGCCGTCGCTCATAACCACATCACTTTTAAATGCTGGCCTTCCTGCACCGTAAGGCGGCCAGCCGTCATCCCACCAGGCTTTTGGGGGGAAGAAAAGGGCCCCACCCAAAATCCTTCTTCCAGTCCCCCAAACCCCCTAGCTGGTCAATGGTGGGACCCGGGTGGGCCCCCTGCCCCCAGGCAGAAAGGAACTGGGGTGCCACCAACTGAGGGTTTTTTGGCTAACAGCCAGATTCCCCACAATGCATGATAAAAAATTTTGAAATGGGGGACTGGGGGTCCATTGTGAAAAAAAAGCAAACACAGAATTTATTTGTTGTTCCACTGTTTGGGACACAGGTTTTTTTGGGGGAAATCAG
This sequence comes from Anolis apletophallus, assembly GCA_030556195.1. Classification (NCBI taxonomy): domain Eukaryota; kingdom Metazoa; phylum Chordata; class Lepidosauria; order Squamata; family Anolidae; genus Anolis; species Anolis apletophallus. The sequence continues at coordinate 16,279 of JARBWK010002066.1, forward strand.
ACAGTGTCTTTTTAAAAATTTGTTATACCACCTCATCACATGGGGGTTTTT
>JARBWK010002067.1:0-16326 GCA_030556195.1 Anolis apletophallus
CACTTGAACCGTATATTTCTCCTCCACTTCCAGACTGCACCAAAAAGTGGGAATAATATGTGGGCTAAACAAATCTGGGACCTCAGAACAGATCCCCCACAGACCCGACATCCTCACAGCCCTTCTGTGTCTCAGGATCACATGAAGGATGGGCAGGGAACATCTTCCAGACTTTTAAAAAAAATCACTCAATTATAGGCTAATATTTATATGCATACATGCAAATATCCTAATACAAAAATAGGGATTCCTATGTGTGCATTTACACATCAGTGCATAACAGCGGGGATTTTAAAAAAATGCTACCAGATTTCCCACTTTCCCCAATTGCCTATTTAATATTATCATCAGTTTCTCACTTGTTAATCGCCCTCCATTAAAATGCTACAGGCGATTTACATAAAACAAATTGCATAAAAACATTACAACAATACTGAATAGACTGCATTAAACATTAAAAGCTCTGCTAAAAAGCCAGGTCTTGAGTGCCTGACTAAAGGGTCGCAGGTCACGCATGGCCCTCAAGTGGGGAGGCAAGGAGTTTCACAAAACAGGGGCAGAGATGGAGAAGGCCCTACGTCTTGTGCTCTCGAGACATACTTCCCTGGGGCCTGGAACATACAGTAAGTTTAGCTGGAGGCAGGGCCGTAGCCCGGATTTTGTTTCGGAGGGGGCTGAGTTTGGTTCAGGGGGAGGCTGAGACTGAGTGGAAGAGGGTCTACCCTAGCAAACCTTTTGTATTGTTATCCCAATAACCCCATGAATGTGGGATATAATGAGCATGGTGATCAGATCATGATATGAATAAACATAACCGTTTAAATAATGTACCAGTAAGGCCTTTTCGCGGACCACCCTGAGAATTTCAGGGGGGGGCTGAAGCCCCCTTAGCCCCCGGCGACATGCCTGGCTGGAGGAGTCGTGGCGACCACTGGCGGCGAAGAGGGGAGAGGCGGTCTCTGAGATATGCTGACCCCTGACCATAAAGCTACTACTGCTTCTCAGGTGCTTACAGAGAGTGCAGAGATTGGCAACTTGTGTCTTTTCAGATATTTCCTCAGTGCTATTCCAGAGTTTGCAACAACGGTTTTAAAAAGTTAATAGCTGGAAACCATAATTTCTTATGATTGATGTTAGAAGTTGGAAAATTAATTCATTGCATTACTCATTAACTAATAGTTAAGTCTTTCATTATTAAAAGAAATTACAGAATTAACAGAAAATGTCATGTATTTTTATCATGATTGTTCTCGTTTCATTGGGGGCTCCTCCAAATACAGTATATTTTTCAGTAGAAGCTATTAAAGTGTCTTACCCAATGTCCCATGTTTTTGAATTTATTTAAAGTGTTTTATTTAACAAATTTTAGGATAGAGGCAGGAGAGGCCGAGGAGACTAGCCAACTCAGGGTAAGGGCAGGTAGAAAAATTTGAGGGAAAACTGAAGGATCTTCTCTTTACTTCCATTTCTGTCTCAAATATAGTCTAGGCCAGTTGTTCGGAGTTTCTACATTACTGACATGTGTGACAACAATGAGTCCTGTTAGTTAAGCCTCTTTTGGGGACATGAGGGTTTGCCTATGCTGATGTTGTAGTCGAGCCAGGAAGCCCCAAACCCAAAAAGAACTAACAAGAGAGGGTCCCCAGTATCCCTATTGGCCCCCGGCCCAAGTTGCACCAGTACCAAGCTTTTTTTCCTTTTCTGCCTCACCTGGTCCCATACACCACTACATCAACCTTGTCCTCCCAGGAAACCCAGCCACCATTACCTCCCATCTCCACATTTACAACACTTCATACAGCACATAGCATGGAAGACATTTTGGCCACACGTTACAAAACAATAAATAAACACACTGCCATTTTTCCCATCGTTTCCTCTTCTTCCTTCCTCTCTCCCTATCCTTTCTCCGGCCTGAAGCATATCCCAGCTCAAAATCGACAGCTTTTGGGGCAGTTCGGCCCAAAGAGATCTCTTCAGGGGTGGGTGAAGGCAAGCATTGATGCCAAAGGAAGATCTAGTTCTCTCTAGTACTGCAGCCTCATTTGCCCCTTTCTGATTGTTTTCTCTTCTCCTGGACTGTTCTGATGTTTCTACCTGGCTGATTTAGCCAAGAAGCCTTGTTTTTCATCATGGACCCTCAGTGACTTTGCCACTGCTTTGCACCCAAGCCCCAAAGGCTCTGCAGTTCTCAAGGACAGTAATTACATCAAGGAGGACTACAACTCCCAGAAGGAAGGCAGCATTGTGTTGCCTGTTTTAAGATCACAACTCTGGGAGCAACAGCTGCATGGGAATGTGTTGGGGATAATTGCTGGGGATCTCTGTATTGCCTTCACCCGTGTGTCCCTGCGTACAGTGTGGCTTCATAAGTTTTCCCTTTGACTCCTTGTAACCCTTCCTTCCCCATCTCGCCCTTGTTAGTTAAGAAAGACTGCCTTGAAAGTGTTTTGTTGTGTTTGTCAGAGGAAATGCGACTGAGCCCTGTTCCAAAACCTTTGTGGATCACCATATTCATATTGCATGCGTTTCCTGATGGAGATCTTGTTATGGTAAGCTAAGCTCTTGTCTTGGCCCCACGCTTCATCAGTCCTGAGGCGGTTTTAACGGTCGGATTTCTAGTCTAACTAAACTTGCATTTGGAAATTGGACAAAAGATGATTGGATTGCATAACGAGTGACACATCTGGCCTCGGAACCCAGGTGTGCCTCACAATAGAACTTCTTGCCACCCAGGATCCAAGTGAATTATCTTCGTTGGATCTCTTCCTTTTCTTCTCCTTCTTCCTCATTCACATATGAGGAAGCACATAGACTCAATGTCGCATCGTCAGAAACAATAGCAAAATCCGGATCTTGTTGCCTTGGGCTATCACCTGGCCAAAGGCCTCTTTGTCCTCTTTCATAATCCTTTCCTGATGACAGCTTCACCTAAGCCTTCCTTCCTGGAACTCCATATATGGTTGGAGACACCTGATTGGCTGGACAGGCAGATGGAGAAGGCGCTGATAGGTTGCCAGCGCTCCGCCCATCAGCTGGTCCGACCAATCATCAGCCCGATCAGCCCCGGGAGGAGGTGGGCGGGAAGTTCAATTGTTTTGACAGTTCTGTAACCTTTAAAAACCAATGTTTTGAATGTATATGCATGCGTTCTTTGCGGGAATCAGGGTATTGCGCCGCATCCTCTCAGCTGAGCAGAATAAACAATTTCATGGCATCTACCTTGCAGTATTGGTGAGCATAATTGGATCTATGGGAGGCGGGTAGGCTCGAGGACCTTGTCGCTCCGGGCTCGCCAGGTTAACCGAACCCTCGCGGCCTCTGTCCCGCAGTCGGGACTTGTCCGGTTGTTCGACAACCAGTTTGTGGGATTGTCTGGTTGTTCGACAACAATGTGGGGACATGAGGGAATGAGAATATACTTTGTAGTTGGATCACTGTGTTTTAAATATCTTGTTTTATTGCTTATATGTTATTTATAATGTATTTTATTTTATTCTCATTTTATTGCTGTGTTGTTTTGCTGATGTATTGTACTGTCAGGCTTGGCTTCATGAGCCGCCCGAGTCCCCTTGGGGACATGGTGGTGGGGTATAAATAAAGTTGTATTATTATTATTAGCACAAGAGAAATTTAACTAGTAATCTGAAGCACTTATTTCTAGACTCTGACAATGAGCATTGTTAACCAGAAAATTATTTTATGAGACAGCATATATATATATATATATATATATATATATATATATATATATATATACACACACACACGCTATCGCACTGGTGGTAGCTTGTTCAACTTAAGCCATCTGAGAGTTCGCACTAAGACTCTAAACCGGAGGTGCTCATTAGGTAGATTGCGATCTACTGGTAGATCGTGTAGGGAGTCCTGGTAGATCGCAGGCAGGGCGGGAGAAAGGCTCAGTCCCGCCCCCACAGGCTCCTGACGCCGCCCAAGTGCTGCCGGCCCTGGGTTATCTGAGGTCCTTTCCACACAGTTGAATGAAATCCCATGTTATCGGCTTTGAATCAGATTATGGACTCAGAAAACCCATTTCAAAGCAGATATTATGTTATATGTTTCACATTTTTGTAGTGGGTAAGTAGATCATTTTGACTTGGTTGTTTTATAAGTAGCTCGCATGCTGAAAAAGTGTGAACACCCCTGCTCTAAACTATCTAGTCCGTGAACTGCTTTTTGCTGACGATGCTGCCCTTGTCGCCCATTCATAAGCAGCCCTGCAGCGCCTAACATCCTGCTTTGCAGCAGCTGCAGAGCTGTTTGGGCGAGAAGTCAGCCTGAAGAAAACGGAAGTTCTATACCAGCCCGCACCACAGGAAGAACACCATCATCCCCATGTCAGCATAGGCGAATCTGTGCTTAAGTCTGTTCAGCAGTTCACCTACCTGGGAAGCATCATCTCTTCAGATGCCAAGATTGATAAAGAGATAGATCACAGATTAGAAAAGGAATAGTGTGCATTCGGAAGGCCTCACAAAAGTGTCTGGAGCAACAAGCACCTGAGGCACCTATCGTACTGTCTATTCTCCTATATGGGTCTGAAACCCATATAGTTCTATCGCCAACACCTACGAATCCTTGAACGAGAAAATAGAAAGGAAAGAAAAAAGCAAGGAAAGGCTGGAAAGAAATAAGGAAGGAAGGAGAAAAGGAAATAAAAAGTGAAAGAAGGAAGGAGACAGGGGGGGGAGAAAGGAGACAAAGGAAGAAGTAGAGAAAGGGGGAGGGAAAGAAGGAAAGAGTGAAAGAAGTAAGGAAAGAAAGAAGTAAAGAAGGAAGAAAGGATAGAAAGGGGAAGGGGAAGCAAAAGGGGGGAAGGAATAGGTAGATACTAGGCATGAGAAAAATGAAACAGAAATTAAAAGGATTCGTAAGAGATTCGTATGTAATGGGACTTTTGAGCTTTTACGGATCGCTGCCACGATGTACCACAGCAGTTCTCGTTTGTGCCTGGAGGGCAGGGGTCAGGACCTGGGGTCCCATTAGCATTAGAACCAGCAGTGCCAGAACATGATTCAGAGGACGAGCTAGATGACTGGGGCGAAGGGCAGCTTTCCTCTGGTGGGCCTCCTTCGCCCACGGAGAGCTTGGCATGGGAAGAAATGTTGTTTGGCCCTAGCGAAGACATAGATAACCAGGTGCAGATGGACAGCGATTCTGGTAGTTATGAACACCCGGGAGGGAGAAATTCTCAGGAGCCTCCAGGGGAAAACATGGAAGAAGGCGCATGGGAAATGGCTAGGGAGGAGAGCTCTCAGGAGATAGAAACACAGCTGCGGAGAGACAAGGTCGAACCTTTGATAGGAGACGGAACATCGAGTCTAGCAGAAGGGAATGGTCTAAGAGCATAGACCGGCCGAGGTCCGTGAGCAGCGATTGGAGACGAAGAAGCCTAGAGCGTCGGGGACTTCGGCCGAGGGATTAAGTATAGGATCCGTGGGAACGAATCCTCAGTGCTCCGGCCACGTCTTTCCTGAATAGGCGTGAAGCGGAGTGGGACCACGAAGCTAAGCTAGCCCGTGGGCATCAAGCCTTGCCTTACCTTGCCTTGTTCCTGATCCGCCTGGTTGTGCGGAGCCTTGTCTTGTTTCCTGATCCGCACGGTTGTGTGGAGCCTTGCTGAACTTTGAGCCTTGCTGAACTTTTAGCCTATTTGCCACGGTTTTGGACATTGTTACTTCAAGCCTTTTGGATTGTTTCACTATTCTAATGGACAATATCTTTGAACTGTTTTCATATTCAATAAAGTAGTTAGCCTTCAGTCCGTCTCTGTGTGTGTGATTAAGGGGCCGGTCAGTCCGTGCATCGTGACACGCGAACCCGGAAGTAGACTTCCTTTTACGGTCCTTGAGGCCAACAATTTGCGTTATGATCGTAATAAATTCTTAATTCTTAATTAATTAATTATTGTACTACGTACTCACTTCGCCCTATCTTCTCCCCCTCAATTCCTTCACGCCTTCAATCAGCTTCTTTTTCCCGCATGTCTATGGGGAACTGGAAGTGACGCTGCTGCTAGGTAGGCAATGCATTCTGGAAAGTGTAGTTCTCCACGCTTTCCCCCCCCCCCTTCTCTTCCCCGTTGCTCTGCTGCCATGCCCCATCGCAGGGGCCAGCTTCACACACACACGCGCACGCGCTTCTCCTCCTCTCTCTCCCTGCGCTCTTTCAGATGCTTCTCTTCCCCGTTGCTCTGCTGCCATGCCCCATCGCAGGGGCCAACTGCAGCCCTCAGGTACGTGTTTTGGACTTCAACTCCCACCATTCCTCACAGCCTCAGGCCTCTTCCTTTCCTCTCAGCCTGGGCAAACTTGGGCCCTCGCTCCCTCAGGATCGGGGTGAGAGAGAGGCAGCGGGAGCGAGGGGGGGCTCCTCCTCCTTTTTTTGCTGCTTCCAAGAATAGAATGCCCCCCTCCCTCCCTTCCTCCTTCCCTACCTCCTTCCTATTTGGAGAGTCCCATCTAGAATTCAGTGTGGTTTATTCAAGTTTTGGCCTACAACTCCCAGAAATCCCAGCCAATTTACCAGCTGTTAGGATTTCTGGGAGTTGTAGGCCAAAACCATCATGCGCATGCTCTGGCATACGAATTACTAACGAATTTCGTTAGTACTTAAGTTACATTTTAGAAATTTTTGGAAATTTTTTTGTAAGTCTTTCTTTTACTAATCAAAAAAAATCCCCCCCCATTTGATTTTAGAATCGCCATTTTTGGATTCGAAACCATGCCTAGTAGATACTTATATTTCATAATAATCCAGATAGCTACCTACATATAATATAGTAAGTAATCTCAATTATATACATAACAAATAACTAGTATAGGAGGCTTGTAGAAGGTTGCTATTTCCAACACTGACCTCTTAAGAAAGAACCGCTCCTACCTGTCACTGATGGAGTTACATAGCAGAGGTGTCCTTTTAAATGAATGATCTAAGAGCACAAAGCTTTGGTTTTAAACACCATTCAACCAAATGAGATTAACACTTTTCCGTATGAGTGGGGAAAAGATGACAAAAACTCCATTATAAAAAAGCCAAAACAGACATGAAAGGAAGTGATTAGTTTTTGCCTATTAGCTGTAAGGAACCTCTTCAAAATGGCATTCTCGCTTCTAAGTCACTGACATTCTGAAGCAATTAATGACTTTTTGAAGTAAAGGTGCTTTGGTTTTCACTGCTACACCTATTTTATGAGAAGCAACGGACACGTGCTATCTCCCTACTGGCCAAAAAGCCAGTTTAAAAGGACACCTCTGCTATGTTCCAACAGTTTTATTTGAATACTAGCATTGCGTGCCAAGGTTGGTTCCTATTAGATGTTTATGTGGCTTGCAGTGGTCTCAGGAACTTAGTGAAGGTACTGCAAGTCCCATTGGCCATGGTCCATCCCCCTCCAAACAGCACCAGAATGTAGAGTGGGTCATGGGGCTCTGTGTGTCACATTTGGTCTTGATCATTCTTTGGATGAGCGTTGCAGCGGTCTCGGAAGGTGAGCGAAGGTATTTCAAGTCCCATCATCTGTGATCCATCCTCCTTGAAACAGCACCAGGGTGTTGAGTGGGTCAAGGGGGCTCTGTGTGCTAATTTTGGTCTGTATTGGTTATTGAGTGAGGGTCGCGTTGTGAAGTGGGCCATTGGGCCCCTGTGTGCCAAGTTTGGGCCTGATCTGTCACTGCTGTGGGCCGCAGTGTCTGACTGCCTGAGGCCTTTCCTTTTTCCTCTGAGTCACCTTAGAATGTTGGAATGTGGATGGCCAATCAGAGTCCTTTATGCAAATACCATTTCAGTAGCAACCAATCCCATCTGTCTGGGGAGGTAGAATGTTGGAATTCTAAGGCTGGCCAATCAGTCTTTTATGCAAATATTCCTATAGTGGCAACCTATCGAAACGCTGTCACATATTCCTTGGCAGCTCTGCACCTCCCAGAAAATGAACATTCCATTTCCAATGGAAAAAAACTGTCTTTTGGCTAACTCAAGCATTCAGTTGCATTCTGTTTTGCTGGCCAATCAGAGTCCTTTATGCAAATTTTCTCTCCGTGGCAACCAATGCCTTCTGTCTGGTGCCTTAGAGTGTTGGAGTTCTGAGGCTGGCCAATCAGTGTCCTTTATGCAAATAATCCCACAGTGGCAACCAATCGAAACGCTGGCACATATTCCTCCCTCCGCACCTCCGCACCGCCGCAAACACTGACTTTTATTATATAGATAGATAGATAGATAGATAGATAGATAGATAGATAGCCTCAGTCCAAACAGAAACTTGCTAGGACAGCAAGAAGCTGATCCAGTCATGTTGGGGATTTCACCACTGGATTTCCTCTTGAGGGTCACAGTCCCACCAATATAACTTTGCGCCCAAGTGCTTTCTGGTATGGGGGTATTTTCCCTATGTTTTGAGGATTCCCAGACCATTCTAAATTCAGGATGAGTGTACAAAACAAGCATAGTATAGTGGCACTTTGAACTATGACTCTTGAGAGTATGGTTTGAATCCCACATTGTCATGGAAACCCACTGGGTGACCTTGGCAAGTTACATTTTCTGTGACGGCGTAGCAAGCATAAATGTGTTTTGCTTAAAATGTGTTTTGCAAGTGTCCCTGCATAAATAATCTTAAGTTTGCAAGGTTTTTGCACTGTTGTATTGTGTTTCTGCAATCCTGTCTAGTTCTGTACTGCTTGCAAAGGTACGAGGGCGGGTCAATAAGTCTGTGACTTTTTGAATTTCCCGCCTCTGAACTGAAAGGGCAACACTGCTCCTGTCAACAGGCATCTGTCAATTGACTTCTGTCAAAATTTGAACAAGCTGCGTCCTTTAGTTTGTGTTTGACAGCCATTGATAGCAGACTACCATGTGATTTGAGTAGAAAATGGAAAAAAGTGCATTTTGTGTGCTCATTAAGCACTATTTTTTGCGGGGAAAAAATCACTCAAACCAAGGCTCAGCTTGATAAATACTATGGGGACTCTGCACCACCAATTTCAATGGTAAAAAAAAGTGGTATACTGAATTTTGTTGTGGCCGTACAAGCAGGGGCGGTCTAAGGTAATTTTAAATGGTAGGCGAACATTATTTTGGTGCCCCCCACCAAAAAACATTATTTTGCCGCCCCCCATGTAAAACAAATATACAATTATAATATCTTAATACCATTAGTAGTATTATATTGTATCAATGTATATACAATATATTATACCATACTCATACTATATTATATCATAATTATATTATATTACATTACAATATAATTATATTATAATATATTGACATTATAATATAATATAACATTCTATTATATTATTATTATAAAATAATAAAATTATTTATTTAAATAAAATTATCCTCTACTAAATATTTTCATTACTCCTATAAAACTCAAATAACCCAAAATAAAGTAAAATAAAATATTATATATTACTATTTTGTACAATACCACTATACTGCAATATTGTTTGTAATATTACATGTAATATAAAATATCTCATTATTCTATTGTTATATTGTATTTGTATTATATTGTATGACAATATTAAGCAGAACTGTATAATAATCAACAAGAAATGCAATGTAAATGCATCAAAATCAGAATATATTACCTATCACCCGACTCATAATTCATAGGAGTCTCCCATAAGTCCAAAATTAGGATCCCAATGTAAATGTAAATAGAAAAACAGCCAAAATGTTCAAATGAGGTCGAATACAGGCCTGGGCAAACTTGGGCCCTCCTCCCTCCCTCTAGGTGTTTTGGACTCCAACTCCCACAACTCCTCATAGCCTCAGACCCTCAGGTCTAGACAGAAATAGAGCCAAGAAAGGAAGGAGGGAGAGAAGAGGTCAAGGAGGAGGAGGAGGAGGAAAGCCCTTCATTCATTCCTTCACTTACACTTCCTTCACTGATTTTTTCTCCTTCCCTGCAAGCGCGGCGGGGAGACAAAGGGAGAGGGGAAGCACTCCCTGCCTGCCCGATAGGGAGTGCTTTGCTTACAGGCTTCTGCGCAAGGGAGCTACTGGGCATGCACGGAGGTTTTCGCGCATGTGCAGTTGCTCCTGCGCTCAACTTCAGCTCCGGAGCAACTGCGCCTGCGTGAAAACCTCTGCACGTGCCCAGAAGCGGCGTCGGAGCGCACAAGGCCGGGGTCAAAAAGCAGGCAGCTGCAGCACTGTCTGAGGAACATCGGCAGGGCCAGGATGGCGCCCCATGTGGCCAGGATGGCGCCCCCTTCCCAGATGGCGCCCTAGGCGGCCGCCTACTTGGCCTATCTTGTAGGACCGCCCCTGCGTACAAGCACGGAAGATGCCGAACGTTCTGGACACCCAGTTGAGGTCTCTACATGCTGGGTTTTTTTTGCAAAAGTTCCGGCATTGCTCTGCTTGCCTCCTCACTGGATGCAGACAAAGGTTTCTTTGTCTTGTCCCTCATTTTCTGTGACGTACAATTCAAATAATCCAGATTGGGATAATTTATTTTGAGTTAGGTTTTCTCCAATGCAGAAACCGTTGTAACCTGAAACTGAGGAGGACATGTTAACAGAATCTGTCAAGGCAATTGTCACAATAATGTGCAAATATGTTAATATTTGCAGATTTCACTTTTGCAATTAGGAAAAGATAATGTTTAAAAATGTTATCCCAACTGGGCCAAACTGCAAGAGCTTTTGCACATTTGGAGGTACAGCATTTGGATATTTTGGGGGGTGGGGTGGGGTTGTGAAATATGATTTTTTGGTGTGCAAACCCCAACATTTTATGCATTTGTGCAAAGTATTGTGCTTCCTGTGGACATGTTTGGGCTTTGCACAAATCTAAGGTTTCTATGCCAACAGAGTGCTTGGATGTTTTATTGATTGTTTGCAATTCTTCATGAAATAATAAAATGATGAGTCTGAGCAGGCATCAGTATCCACAGAAATATAATATAAGAAAGTAAATCTCCTGTTCACATTTCAAGAAAATCTTCTGTACCTGTCACGATGCACGGACTTGACCGGCCCCTTAATCACACACACACAGACGGACTGAAGGCTAACTACTTTATTGAATATATAAAAACAGTTCAAAAGGTATATTGTCCATAAAAATAGCAAAAGCAATTCCAAAGGCAAAAGGCAATCAATTCCAAAACAGCTTGGTAAAGTATCCAAAAGACTTGGCAAGGCTCCGCACAGCAATGCGGATTCAGGAACAAGACAAGGTACAAGATGCAAAACAAAACTTGGTGAGCCACTAGCCAACCTAGCTCCGTGGACCAGCTTCGCTTCACGTCTGCTCAGATGAGACGTGGCCGAAGTACTGAGGATCCGTTCCCACGGATCCTATACTTAATCTTTCTGCCGAGGTCCCCGACGGTCTAGGCTTCGTCGTCTCCAATCTCTGGTGACGGACCTCGGCCTGTCTAGGCTATGGTACCATCCCCTCCTGCTAGTCTCGATGTCCCGTCTCCTATCGAAAGTACGGCCTTGCCTCCCAACATCTGCTGCCCTATCTCCGTGAGAGCTCTCCTCCCTAGATTCTTCCCAGCCGCTCTCTTCCACGGCTGTTCATCAGTTTCGCTAGCACTGCTTTCCATTTGCACCTGGTGATCTAGGTCGTCGTAAGGGTCAGGCCACCCTTCATCCCAAGCCAAGCTTTCTGGGGGAGACGGAGGCCCAGTGATGGGAAACTCTCCTTCTGCTAACCCTTCTAAATCCTCTTCAGAATCCATCTCCGCTGCTGCAGGCCCCAATGCCAATGGCACCCCCGGTCCTGTCCCCTGCCCCCCAGGCACAAACGAGAACTGCTGTGCTACAGTACCTACCGGGTCCTAAGGAGGTACGTCTAGAAGGTACAAGATGTAGGGCCTTCTCAGTCTCAGCTCCAGTGCTATGGAACTCGTTGCCACCCTATATGAGAGCTATGCATGACTTTTGATCTTTTGTGCAAGCTCTCAAGACATGGCTCTTCAGCAGAGCATTTAACCTGTAACTAAGTTGATGTCTTGTTTCTATATAAGTTTTGACTCTATTGATGCATTGCCCGGCAGCCGATTCTGTCCAGCCCGGGGGAGAAGGGCGTAGGGAGCGGGGCCAAGAGGAAGGGGTGCAGCTGCCGCTATCCCATTGCGGGCTCTGTGGGGCCTGTGTCGGCAGACAGGCCAGAGGAGTGGCGGCTTTGGAGTGCCTGCCATCCCTGGAGGCAATCTGGGCCTGCAGCGGGAGCATTTGGCAACCTATGGCAGCTGATCGCCCTGGCAACCCAGAAGACTTGATCGTCTTCCGGGTTGCAAGGTGATCAGCCACCTCAGATCACCGACTGCCCCTGCAGGCCGGATTGCCTCAGGGATGGCAGGCACTCCATAGCAGGGCGATCAGCTGGGGAACGTCTGGGGCGGGCGGGCGGAGGCCTGCGCCCTCCGATCACCTGCTGCTCTGCTCCCTCTCTGCTGCGGCAGCTGGGCCGTTGCCATCCTCTAGGCTGGGTTCACTGGGCCATTCCATCTTAGTTCGCACCTTGTCTTCTTGAATTCTATTTTATTTTATTTTAATGGTTTTATTATTATTTTATAATAATTTTATTATAATAATATAATAAATAATGTAATATAATGTTATATTATATTATAATTTCAATATATTATAATGTCTATATATATTCTATAATATAATAATTATGATATTAATACTAATAATATATGAATATTTCTTGATATATTAATATGTTAATATTAATGATGTGTAATATATAGTAAATATAGTAAATAAACAATTTAGATTAGAATGTAGTTCAGCCTTTAGGTGCAGCCCTCCATAATATTTTTTGGCTCTCGTGTGGCCCCTTGGAAAAAATAATTGCCCACCCCTGGCCTAGATCCTACTCTTGACAACCCAAAAAGCCCTCCAAACAGAGATGTTGAGTGGGATTGGACATAGGGTCTTCCACTCATCCAGGCTACTAGGCCTTCATCCATCTGCTTCCAGTTCTTCAGATTTATAATAAACTAGCTTTGGGACCCGGCCCTGCCTGGGTTATTTGAGAAAGGCATTGTGTGCCAAGGTTGGTCCTTATGTTTATTTGGCTCGCAGTGGTCTCGGGACGTGAGTGTAGGTACTTCAAGTGCCATCATCCATGGTCCATCCTTCAAACTGCACCAGGATGTAGAGTGGGTCATGAGGGCTCTGTGTGCCAAGTTTGGTTTTGATCAGTCATTGGATGAGGGATGCAGCGGTTTCGGGAAGTCATTCGAGGTACTTCAAGTCCCATGAACCATGGTCTTCCCTCCTGCAAACTACAGTACGAAGTAGAGTGGGTCATGGGCAGGGCCGGCCTGACCTTTTCAGGGGTAGGCAAAGAAAATTTGGGCGCCCCCCCCGGCCGCCGCGTCACTCAGTCCCGCCTCCGCCGCTGCCTCCGCCGCTGCACAGCCGGCCCCATGCGCTGGCTGCGGCGCGCCTCCCAAAGCATGGACATTTCTGCGCATGTGCGAATGTCCGCTGGGTCCCGAGCGCGCCTGCGGCTTTGGAGCCAGCGCACAAGCGCTCGGGACCCAGCGGACATTCGCGCATGCGCAGAAATGTCCATGCTTTGGGAGGCGCGCCGCAGTCGGCGCGGGGCCGGCTGTGCAGCGGCAGCAGAGGCGGAGGCAAGGTGGCGGCGGAGGCAGGGTGGCGCGGTGGCGCCCCTCCCAGCCAGTGACGCCCCGCCCAGCCGGTCGCGCCCTACGCGGCCGCTTACATTGCGGAATTGCAAAGGCCGGCTCTGGTCATGGGTACTCTGTGTGCCAAGTTTGGGCGTTGTCTGAGATTTGTAGGGGCTACAATGTTCTGTGGGAAATGAATCAGGTGAAGGTACTGCAAATCCCATCATTTGTGGCCAATCCTGCCCTTAACCGCACCAGGTTGTAAAGTTGGCCATTGGGCCTTTGTGTGCAAAGTTCTGCCTTAATATTCAGGGTTATAGGCTGTGTGGAAGGGTCCTGGGTTATGTGAGTTCCTTTGCACACATCTGAATAGAATCCCATGCTATGTGGTTTGAACCAGATTATATGAGTGTGGACTCAGAAAACCCAGTTCAAAGCAGATATGGTGGGTTTTTCTGCCTTAACATTCAGGGTTATAGGCCTGTGACGAAGGTCCCCGGGTTATGTGAGTTCCTTTGCACACATCTGAATAAAATCCCATGCTATGTGCTTTGAACCAGATTATATGAGTATGGACAGAAAACCCAGTTCAAAGCAGATATAGTGGTTTTTTCTGCCTTAACATTCAGGGTTATAGGCCTATGAGAAAGGTCTCAGGGTTATGTGAGTTGCTTTGCACACTGAATAAAATACCATGCTATGTGCTTTGAACCAGATTATATGAGTGTGGACTCAGAAAACCCAGTTCAAAGCAGATATTTTTCTGCCTTAACATTCAGGGTTATAGGCCTGTGAGGAAGGGCCCATGGTTATGTGAGTTCCTTTGCACACATCTGAATAAAATCCCATGCTATCTGCTTTGAACCAGATTATATGAGTGTGGACTCAGAAATCCCAGTTCAAAGTGCTGGCCTGCCCTGCTGGTGTTTGAGAAAGCTTTAAAGGCGAAAGCTGCCACATATCCGCCTTAAACTCCCACCATGCCTGACTGCCTCAGACTTTTTCATTACCCCTCTCTGGCACTTTAGAGTGGCGGAATGTTGGTGGTGCTGGCCAATCAGAGGCTTATGCAAATAATCTCACAGTGGCAACCAATCGGAACGCTGCCACATATCCCTCCCCCCGCACGCACGCTCGCACGCATGCAAACATCCTTTTTTTATTATATATAGAGATAGAGATTATTAGTTCCAAAAAATCATTACCAGAAGTTTTATCAAGATGCTTTATGCATCTTACTAATGTTCCAGACAAGAAATGAACCACACAAATCAGCCACTTAGAAAACATCAAATATTGAAAATCGGTTTTATCAAGCTCTGACAATTAATGATCTGTTATTCTGGAGCAGATGAGAATGAACAAAAGGTGCCCATGGAAAGAAAAGTGTGAACAGCCAAGGAATACTGATCTGACTTTGCCTAGTAAAGTAATTTAGAGGCATTCTTGCTTCACAAAAGCATGTCTCTCCTCCCACCCCACACACACACCAATCTTTCTCTGAATACCTTTTCCTCACCCCATTGACAGCTATACAAGTGACAGCTGCAAAGCAGAGTTTCTTAACTCAGCTGATTTCCAAGCCTTTAAGATAATTTGTTTGGAATTAAGACAGATCTGGCAATCTAGGCTTTCTGATTAACACTCAGAATCTAAATGGCTGGAAATTATCACCATCATATAAGATACAGAACCATAAAGCACGGCGTACAAAATACAACATTTATTTGTCTAATCATATCTTCTTGCACTAACTACATTGTTTTACAAGTCTAAAACATATGTAGCAAATCTGTCTCTGGGGCGCTGCGGTGCCAGGAGGAAAAAGATTCAGCTATGTGAGCTCTAAACAGAATGCAATGTAAGGTCTGAAAATAATATTTTTGGTTTTTTGCCGTATGAAGCCTAGCCAGTGATTATAATCTAAAGTTCACTGAACAGGATCAACAGGGGCGCATAATACCACACAAAATGCCAAGATTCAGATTGAAAAAGGTAATCTTTTGACATTTCAGTTATACTAAAAGATGCAGCAGGTCCCAGTGTGGAAATTACAGGAGTATGTAGCACAGCAGTTCTCGTTTGTGCCTGGAGAGCAGGGGCTAGGACCCGGGGTTCCATTGGCATTGGGGCCTGCAGCTGCAGAGACAGATTCAGAAGAGGATTTGGAAGGGTGGGAAGGACAGTTTCCCATCAGCGGGCCTCCTTCGCCCACAGAAAGTCTGGCATGGGAAGAGCTGTGTTTTGGCCCTGACGTAGACATAGATAACCAGGTGCAAATGGAGGACAGCAATTCTGGGAGAGGGTCACAGGAGCTTTTGAGTGAAAACATGGATGAAAGCGCCTGGGAAGATTCTAGGGAGGAGAGCTCTCATGTAGATAGTGACCCAGCTGCTGAGAGACAAGGTCGAACCTTTGATAGGAGAAGTAGCATTGAGTCTGGGAGAGAAGGGATGGCACCGCAGCCTAGACAGGCCGAGGTCCGTCAGCAGAGATGGAGACGATGGGGCCTAGGGCGTCGGGGACCTCGGCCGAACGATTAAGAGCAGGCAGGCGTGGAACGCATCCCCAGTGCTTCGGCCCACGTCTCTTCTGAGTAGGCGTGTTAGCGAAGTGGATCTACGGAGCCGAGCTGGCCTCCGTGGTCACCAAGTTTGCCTTGCATTCACCTTGCCTTGTTCCTGTTC
>JARBWK010002068.1:0-16324 GCA_030556195.1 Anolis apletophallus
AAAGCCCCACCACCACCATCATTTTATGGGCAGTCACCATGAATTTACTGGGAGTTATTACTGCCATCAGACGACTTCTGGTCGTTGCTCCTGTCCCGTCACGGAACTACAGAGCAATCGTGAAATGGGGCAGATTTGTAATCATGGGAGGAAATCGCGAATTTAGCCAAAATACCACAAAGGCAGGGCCAGACTAAGGTAATTTAAAATGGTAAGCGAAGCTTATTTTGGCGCCCCCTCGCTCTCCAGCCTCGTGGAGGGTGTGTGCATGCGCCGGAGTGTGCATGCGTGGAGTCAGCTAGTTTCGCACATGCGCTGTTGCCGCAGGGCGGGCCTAGCTGCACAGGGTCGGTGGTCGCCCTACGCGGGGGCGAGGGAGAAGAGCATTGGGCGGCCGGAAGCGGGGCGCCTCCAACTGTGGGGCACTCCTCCTTTTTGGCCTCGTGGTGTGGGGTGGTTGGTGGCTCCGGGCGGCTGGGCTCACCCCGAGGCGATGGCGCATGCGCAAAACCTACACGTGTGTGCCATTGCCGTAGGGTGGGTCCAACTGCCCAGAGCCGCTGATCGCCCTACACTGGGCCAAAAGGGAGGAGCGTTTTGGAGGCAGCTAGCGGAAAGCTCCTCCTTTTAGGCCTCATGGTGTGGGGCAGTTGGCGGCTCTGGGAGGCTGGGCTCGCCGTGTGAGATGCTGCGAGACGGGACGTAGAGGCAGATGCGTTCAGACAAGTAAGCTGGGCCAGAACTGTATAGAGCTTTATAGGTCAATACCAGCACTCACATTTATATGTTTTCAAACTGCTAGGTTGGCAGAAGCTGGGGCTAGCAGGGGGAGCTCACCTTGCTCCCCAGATTCAAGCAGCTAGCGTTTTGGTCAGCAAGTTCAACAGCTCAGCGGTTTAACCTGCTGCACCACCTGGTGTGTGTGTGTGTGAATGTATATATATATATATATATATATATATATCCATTTTTATCTCGCACATAAACTCATTGTGCTTATTGTTAATAATAGCCTGTATACTCCTCGTTCACGGGCGTCCTCATGTTCCTAAAGAAAAGCAATCATTCTCAATGTTATGGGTTGCCTTCACAAAAACAGATCGTCCAAAATGAGTGACATATTTTTAAAACATCTAAGACTTGAACTGACATATCTCAATTCATATTTCAGGATGGGAGGTGAATATACATACTTACATTCACAGCGGATCAGGCCCGGATTAAGCTCGTTTGGCGCCCTAGGCCACACTTTGGAAGCCCCGCCCTCGGGGTGGGGCCGCTGCCACACATGCACGGCTGGAGGGAGGGCTCGGAGGAGGAGGAGGAAGGAATGGAAGCCTCCAGGGCCGCTGCGGCACCCAGGAACATGGCGAAGGAGGCAGAGGCCACGGCGCTCGTGCCCTCCCTCCTGCCGCGCATGCCCAGAAGCTCCCATGGGGGTGGGGCTTCCCTTCCTTCCTCCTCCTCCTTGACTCAAGGAAGGAGGGCGCAGCGAGGAGGACGCGGTCCCGGGGGCTTCCCCCCGCCACCTCCTCCTCGCACCCTCCTTCCTTGACAAGGGGGCAGGGGCAATGGCAAGGGGGGGTGCCATTCCCTCCTCCCCCACCTCCTCACAGTGCTCTCCCCCTGCCCTCCCCCGAGAGAGAGAGAGGGAGAGTCATCATGCCGCACGTTGCGGTTTTGTTTCAACATTTTTTTTTGGTCCTTGAACTGGCGCCCCCATAGGCCTGTGCCCATAGGCCATGGCCTAGTGTTGCCTTATGGGTTATCTGGGCATGCAGTGGATCAGAAGTTTTCAAAGTCCAATTCACTGAAGTTAATCATATCATTTAATCTATTAACCTAGTCATTGAGTTGTCCCCCCCCCCTTTTTTTTTCGAAAGAAGACCTGAATGGGGAGGATGTGGGAAGGATGAGTTGCAATCTCTCAGTTTGTGACAGCGCACCAAACGCCACTTGTATGAAAAACTTTAAGTTCCAAAGGTTTGCTCTGTTGTATTGTGCTTCTGCAAGCCTGCTCAGTTTTGTTAAAGGTTTGGTTGCATTGATTGGTTCTTTACACCTGTCAATCATTGTTTACAGAGCCCAATTAAGTTTGTTCCGCCCCTTTTCCCAGGGACTTGGGGATCTAGCCATTTTGCTTATCAGAACTTTCCTGGATTTCTCCAGAAGAGGACGTACCTGAAGGTTTGCCAGGCTAGGCCTTGTCAAGCTATCTCTCAACACCAATCTGACTTTCCTTGGGCCTCGTACTGCATACTCAACCTATCGGAAGGTTGAGTGACATTGAGGAGCCCCAAGGGCCTTCAAACAGTCAGGTGGCATTCAGAGGAAGGTTTTGTGCCTTCAATATAGGCCATCTGGCTGGGGTCTCGAGTGTCCTTACCTCGAGGCCACAGAGAAAGCTTCCTGGACCAGAGCTATAGAGAGACTAAAGTATCTTTTCTTTTATCCTTTGGGGAACAAAGCTTAGTGCTTGAGTAAGTTAACTCATGTTAAGAACAATAAAGCCTGTTTGAGTTAACTATAGTGTCCAGCTTGGTCCTTGGGAGCCCCCAGCCTCTAAAGCACTGATTCTCAAAGTGGGCGGTACCACCCCCTGTTGGGCGGTGAGGCGATCCAAGGGGACAGTGGGAGGCTCAGGGGAATTTGGGGGGTGGTGAACCCCTTTAAGGGGGCAGTGAGCAATTGGTCATTTAGGAGGGGTCGAGCGGCCCCCTTCTTTGGCCACCCCTTTGCTTTGACCCCCACATGCAGTGCAGTGCGAAAGCTGTAGTGCAAAGATGTCAAGATCCAAATGTCAAGATCTATTTTCCCTACACTCCACCGGTGTTCAAATTTAGGCATAATGAATAGTCGTGCCAAGTTTGGTCCAGATCCATAGTTGTTTGGGTTCTCAGTTCTCTCTGGATGTACTATAGGTGAACTACATCTCCCCTAAATCACTGCCAATTCCTCCCAAACCCCTCCAGTATTTTTTGTTGCTCATGTGGGCTCTCTGTGCCAAGTTTGGTCCAGTTCTGTAATTTGTGGGGGTCTCAGTGGTCTGTGGAAGTCAGAGCTGAATCGGTTGAAGGTACTGCAAATCCAATCATTTGTTGTCCATACTCCCCCAAACATATTGTTTTTGTGATTAATCACTTTGCTTTAATTATGTTCAAATTGTAACAATGAAAATACATCCTGCATATTAGAGATTTGCACTAGAATTCATAAGAGGAATAAAATTATTTATGAAGTAGCAACGAAAATATGGTTGGGGGTCACCACAACATGAGGAACCTTATTTAGGGGTCATGGCATTAGAAAGGTTGATCACCACTGCATTAATACATACCTGTATATCTTTCTGTTTAGTTGCTAATAAATTTTTAAAAAATTAATTTCTAGAGGGGCGGTGAGTAATTTTTTGTGTGGAAAGGGGGCGGTAGGCCAAAAAAGTTTGGAAACCACTGGTTTAAAGTTATTGTTCTACTGCTGTTTTGTAAACCGCCCCAAGCCTCCGGGGAGTGGCGCTATATAAGTTGGAATAAATAAATAAATAAGAGAACAATGAGCAAATGCAATATCTATAATCACAAAATGACAACATAACAGAGAAATAAGTGGCACTTTATTCCATAAGAAATGGGTTATGTTGTCTTTCCGATGCTTCGGGAGTCTTTATTAGGCCACAAAGAAATAGAGGACTTGGAGAGCCATCCGGCTGGAGCTTCCTGGACCAGAGCTATAGAGAGACTGTAAAGTATCGTTTCATTTATCCTTTGGGGAACAAAGCTTATGCTTGAGTAAGTTCACTCATGTTAAGAACAATAAAGCCTGTTTGAGTTAACTATAGTGTCCAGCTTGGACATTGGGAGCCCCAAGCCTCTAAAGCAGTGGTTCCCAAACTTTTTTGGCCTACCGCCCCCTTTCCAGAAAAAAGTTTACTCACCGCCCCCCTAGAAATTATTTTTTAAAATTTTTAATTGCAATTTAACAGAAAGATATATGTATTAATATTTCTACCTTTTTCGTAAAATATAATAAAGAAAGTTGTAAATTAGAAACATTGAAGTTTGAAATTAGGAAACTATTTATTGAACTTAGAATAGAAAGGTAATACAAAAAAAGTTAAGACATTCGAAATCATCTTAATGAGAAGGATGAACTTGGTCTGCTGCTCCCAATCTAGTCATCCTCGGCTCTATTTTCGTCAGCAGTAATCTCAAATCACCGCGATTGACTATTTTGCAATCTGTTTCTTTTTTTGTTAATAAATTGGTTACCGCACTGAATCCATGTTCCACTAAATATGTTGAAGGACATTAGTTACTGAAAAGGACATTCAAGTGCCACCTCGGAGTTGGTTG
Organism: Anolis apletophallus; assembly: GCA_030556195.1. NCBI lineage: Eukaryota > Metazoa > Chordata > Lepidosauria > Squamata > Anolidae > Anolis > Anolis apletophallus. The sequence continues at coordinate 4,353 of JARBWK010002068.1, forward strand.
AGGTAGGCAGGATTCCCTGGGTACTGGTTGTGGGGGGTCGGGAGCAGGTCAGGGTTTTGCCCTCCCTTCTGCTCGAGATCCCCATGTACAACTGGTGGGCCACTGTGTGATACAGAATGCTGGACTAGATGGGCTGAGGCCCGATTCAGCATGGCTCTTCTTATGTTCTTATGTTCTTATGTTCTTATTATTATTATTGTTATAAGACTCAACCAGTTGGAAGGGAACACCAAAGGTATTATTATTATTATTATCCCTTGCTTGGCGAGAGGAGGAGGAGGGAGCAGGAGGACGGAGGAAGAGAGAGACACACAGACAGAGATGAATGGTAGCCTGTCACCTGGCTCACGCCACTGCCCCCACCGCCCCTTACAGGGGTTCAGCACCCCCCAAATTCTCCTGGGCCTTCCAGCGCCCCCCTTGATCACCCCACCGCCCACCAGGGGGTGGTACCCCCCACTTTGGGAACCTCTGCTCTAAAGGAAGGCAAGAAGCAATCCCCCGGTATAAAGAGAGCTCGTCCTTGCCCTTCCCTGAATATATACAGGCCGGGTGTGACGGCACACAGTTCAAATCCCAAATATTTTTTTAAAATATGTAACCAGCGTGGGGGAAAACAAGATAATATTTGTGTATCTTTCCAAACATTCATGACCCAATTTCCTTTTAGCCGCTCCAAGCCCTCTGGGAGTCGCGGCATATAAATCCGAAAAATAAATAAATAAATAAACAATTGACAACAAAACCAAATATAGTGATTGGTTTTTTTCTCTCTTACCTCCTCCATAGGTTTGGCACAGATATGGAAACCGCCAGACATTCCCAAAGCCAACAGCAAATCCAATACAACTTAAAAGATATTGGACTTTATTATCCCATTTTGGCCTGGATGCGTCATCGGCAATGACCCTGCTATCATCAGCAGGCGTTTCTGGCTCCATCTTTACTGCTTATTTTATTTATTTCTCCAGCAGTTTCTTTGAGATAAGCAGCATCTTGAGCATTGAACCCTTCAATCGCTTGTCAAATCCAAGACAGGGAAACACCAGCTTGAGAACCTTGAACAATGAATGCGGAATTTTCCAGCTCTGACATCAGACAAAAGACTATATCCACTTACAACTGCCTAGCAACTCACAGACACACACACACTGAGTGTTCGTTGCTGATAAATGTCTCGACCTTGTGCCAATTATTAACACATGTCTGCTTTCTCTTGGACCATAGTAGTTCCCCCAAACAGGAAGAGGATTTGCCATATTGAAGTTTCTGTCGCCATACTCGGATAGGGTTCGGATGTCTTTTGCGCCCTTCTCTAGCTGCCTCTCCTCATTGGAGAAAAGCCTTGCTTGAGTTTAACCCACTTTGGACATGGCTTTCCTTCCTGCCTTGGCTTTCCTTCCCTCCAAGGCAGGAAGGAAAGCCATGTCCAAACTGGGAGTTTAACCTGGTTTGGAGAAGGCTTTCCTTCCCTCCAAGGCAGGAAGGAAAGCCATGTCCAAACTGGGAGTTTAACCCGGTTTGGAAACGCCTTTCCTTCCCTCCAAGGCAGGAAGGGAAGCCATGCCCAAACTGGGAGTTTAACCCGGTTTGGACACTCCTTTCCTTCCCTCTAAGGCAGGAATGAAAGCCATGTCCAAACTGGGAGTTTAACCCGGTTTAGACACGCCTTTCCTTCCCTCCAAGGCAGGAAGGAAAGCCATGTCCAAACTGGGCCAAACGAATCCATTGTGGCTCATGGGAAACCCATTACCCTGAGACCCGCATCACCCAGATTGCCCCTCACCATATGCCATGGGGGGAAGCATCACCAGTCAGGTTCCCTCATTTTTAATGCAACATGGGAAATTTCCCATGTTGCCAGCGCTGCCTCCTGAGACGATGGAGCCCCGCCAGAGGTAGGTCAATGTCACATGATGGAATCCGGTGGGCTCCGTGCCTGAAGAGAGGCGCAAGCATAATGCAATAGGCAATTTTGCCCATATGTTAAGGTGGTCAGTCTCTCTCTCATATTTATTTATTTATTTATTTATTATATTCTGCTCCTCCCTGCAGGCTCGGGGCGGATCACAGCGTACAGCAAAACATACAGTAAAAACATAAGGCATAACAGTGATAAAAATGGAGATTACAGTTCTTGAATTCAAGGACATACACATGCCGCTGACACTTCAGACTTAGCTAAAAGCAAGCCTAAAAAGGACGGCCTTACACGCCCTTCGAAAGGAGGTGAGCTCTGGGATTGCACGGGTACGCTCTGGGAGCGAGTTCCAGAGCACAGGCGCTGCAACAGAGAAGGCTCGTTGTCTCGTAATAGACAAGTGGCAGGAGCGGATCGATGGAATGACCAACAGGTTCTGCTCTTCCAAGTGTAGTGATCTCGGGGGAACATACAGAGTAAGGCGGTCCCTCAGGTACACAGGCCCTAGACCGTGCAAGGCCTTAAAGGTTAGGACCAACACCTTGAAGGCAATCCGGTACTCAATGGGGAGCCAGTGCAGCTGCCGAAGGATGGGAGTAATATGTTCCCTCACTGGTGCTCCCACCAGCAAGCGAGCAGCGGCATTCTGCACTAGCTTGAGTTTCCGGATTGTCGACAAGGGAAGGCCAATGTAGAGGGCGTTACAGTAGTCCAGCCTCGAGATGACCATCGCTTGGATCACCGTGGCCAGGTCGTTCCTGGACAGGTAGGGTGCCAGTCGCCTAGCCTGTCGTAGATGGAAAAACAACATTTTGCTAACCATGGAGATCTGGGTCTCCATGGATAGCAAGGGGTCCAATTGGACACCCAAGCTCTTTACAAGAGATGACGGGCTTAATTGCTCGCCATCCAGGGTAGGCAACCGGCACTCATCCAGCCCAGGTCGACCGGGCCACAAGATCTCCGTCTTCGGAGATATTGCATGTTGAAGCATCTATAATTACCTAATTATGTCTATGTTCAACTTCATGTTTTGTTTTTTTTAAAGCATCTTTATTAAGAGTTTCACAATATAAAAAGTAAGTAGAGTTACACAAATAGACAGTGTGTGGTCGTTCCCCAGTGTTGTTTCCATGAAAGAAAGGGATAGAAAGAGTAATAAAGTAAAAAGAGTGGTGCAAAGAAAACTGTGAGCTGGACAAGTGAAGGTTTGGCATTGGTCATTTTCCTTGCTTCGCGACTTCACGGTCAGTTCCTCCTTTCTTGTCTCTGAAATAGTTAAGATCTTTGCCGGCTCAGTCTATGTATGAAAGAGAGCATATTTTATCTCATCCAAACATTTACTACAGAGGGTATATCTGAATTTTCTATCTTTACTTTGCTTCCTAACTAAGTATTCTGTTTATGTCCCATCTGCCCTTATCTGTACTTTATATTCTACCCACCCTTTACCCTGAGTTCTATATTATTTTCCTTTCTAAAGTACTCTATTAATCCTGACCAATCCCATTTGTTGTTTCTATTCTCTTTTTTTTCCTTTCTATCCTCTCTTAGTACCTCAGTCAAGGCTTCCATCTGAACCACGTCAACTACCTTGAGGAGCCATTCCTCCAATGTGGGTTCTTCCTGGGACTTCCAATACCTAGCATACACCATCCTGGCGGCCGTGATGGTCAAGTTCAGGATTCTTTTATCTTTGCAATCCCACCCAGGGTCTACTATTCCCAGCAGTAACACTTCTGGGGTTCTCGGCAAGTCCTTCTTCAGCAATTTTTTCAGTTCGAGGTGGACCTTCTTCCAAAATCTATCAGCCTTGGGGCAAAGCCACCACAGGTGGAAATAAGTACCAGCATTTTTTGCTTTGCAATTCCAGCAATCTGGGCTGGAGTTTCTGTAAATTTTGGCTAATTTATTTGGGGTCAGGTACCACCTGTATATCATTTTCATCCAGTTTTCTTTGTAACTGTAACTGTGTTCAACTTCATGATTACATTATTGACATCATCCCACTGACCGGAATAAAAACTACTTTAAGGATTACTGAGCTATTATAAGAAAATGTTTTTCATGTTCAAACATCAAAGCTTGGAAACATTACAGAGTTGCACTACAATGCGCAGAATTGCCCAGTGCAGCAATCATTAGGTCACACTACAGTTCTAAGGGTTTCCAGAGAGTTGCCAGGAATCTGAAATCTGATTACGTTGCTTAGTATTAAATATTATTACAGTTTGCATCGAAAGAATAAAATTGTATATGATCCTAAATCATGGCCACTCCATTTGAAACCTGTACAGACTTGTTCTTTCCTTTCCCTCATTTCAGAGCAAATGAAACCTCCTCATCATTTTGGTGGTTATTTATTTATTTACTTTATTTATAATCCGCTCTTCTCACCCCGAAGGGGACTCAGGGCGGATTACAGGTACACATACTTAGCAGACAATCCCTGCCGTTTTCCACAAGCACAACATATATAGACGAACAGACGCAAACTCTGGCCACCAGGGGGAGCTGACGCACTCATCTCTCAGTGTTCCAGCGTCCCTTGTTGTTCCTTCCGCATTCCTCAGCATTCCTGGAGTTTTTTAATGGCCTCATAATTCAGTCAAAATTTGCCTCCCCACTTAATGTGGTACCTTTATCTCCTACTTGACAGATGCAACTATCATTTGGGCTGCAAAGGTCGACAGCAGGCTACACTTAAAAGTCGAGCACCCACCTCGACCCTGGCAGGCCTTGAACTCATGACCTACTGGTCAGAGAGATCTTATGCAGTTGACACTTAGCCAGCTGCTTCAATACACAAACAGAACAATCACTGATAACAAATCGCTATACATACAGCTAAACCACAGGATGTGAAGGGGCAGATCTGCGGGAATAAAGGTATCGACACGTATTTGAGGTAAAAATCACAGGTATAATCATATGCAGCAATTCAAGTGCTAAATAGCACAACAATCTCACATCAAGTACAATGTGTCGACCTTGAGTCCTTATTGTGCTACTACAACACTGGGGAGAAGCGGTCAGAAGTTTTTAGCGCCCTGAGGAAGTGGAGTTCACGTGAAACGGCCATCTTGGCATCGTCAGCTTACCTCCAGCCGTTGGCGCCTGACCACCTGGCAGCTCACCAGCTCTTCTACCCATCGAGGCTCCCTTACTGACTCAGTCGCTAGCGTATGAGTTATTATACTCTGGACTATTGATAGGGGTACACAGACTCTGTTGGAATATTGCTCTATGCCCTACACTATTGTGAAGGCACTAACCAGTGTCATGAGTGAGAGCTTTGATTTACTATATTGTGAATGAATTGCATTACATTGTACTTGATGTGAGATTGTTATGCTATTTAGCACTTGAATTGCTGCATATGATTATACTTAGCCAGCTGCGCCACATTCCCGGTGCTACATGTGCAGAAATATCAATTGTTAACATCTATTAAGTTTGCTAAAAACAATTTGTTTTAGCGACTTATTTGCCTGTCCAATTCAAATTATGTTGTGAATTGTGGTTTTGAAGGGAACCATAGCTAGCGTTGTTGCCTGTTTAATCTATAACATGGGCAATATTGATATGAGGGGCATACTGAATTGCTGTGACGGCGCGGTGAGTGCCACCTGCATGGAAAATCTTGAGTTCTTAAAGGTTTGCATTGCTAAAATGTGTTTTTAGGCCTGCAGTTTGCAAGAGGTTTAGCTATATTGATTGGTCCTTAGTACCTGTCAATCATCATTAGCAGAGCCCAGTTTGAGTTTGTCCCGCCCCCTTTTCCAGGGATCTGGGAACAAGCTACTTTTGCATTGAATAGATTACCAGGACCCCTCCTGAAAGGACGTGTTTAGGAGGCTCACCAGACCAGGCCCTTGGTCAGGCCATCCTTCAATAGCAGTCTGATATCCTTGGAATTCAAGCAGAAGGCTCAGCATATCGGAAGGCTGGGAAATTCTGAGGAGTTCCAAGCGCCTCCGAAACCAGTCAATTGGCCTCCAAATTTGGGCAAGTGCTGCATCTTCAGAATGTAATGCTTAGGGATAAGAATAAAAGCTATTTGCATCTCTACTACTATTTCAACAAATAAGTTAATAAGTCACAGGTGCAAAAGTAGTAGATATGCTTAATAAAGACTGCCATAACTACCGGGTGTAATTATTAGATTTTGAAATAGGGTTGCATAGCTACTCAGCCGTTTGGGGGAACTACTATGGCCCAAGAGAAAGCAGACGTATGTTAATAATTGGTACAAGGTCAAGACATTTATCAGCAACGAACACTCAATGATCTTGGTTATGTATCGTGTTTTTACTATGTGTTTTTATTGTATGTTTTATTATATGTTTGCAATTGTGATCCGCCCCGAGCCTGCAGGGAGGAGCGGAATATAAAACCGAATAAATAAATAAATAAATAAATAAGTTGCTAGGCAGTTGTATATGGATATATTCTTTTGTCTGATGTCAGAGCTGGAAAATTCCGCATTCATTGTTCAAGGTTCTCAAGCTGGTGTTTCCCTGTCTTGGATTTGACAAGCGATTGAAGGGTTCAATGCTCAAGATGCTGCTTATCTCAAATAAACGGCTGGAGAAATAAAAAAAATAAGCAGTAAAGATGGAGCCAGAACCACCCGCTGATGATAGCAGGGTCATTGCCGATGACGCATCCAGGCCAAAATGGGATAATAAAATCCAATATCTTTTAAGTTGCATTGGATTTGCTGTTGGTTTTGGGAATGTCTGGCGGTTTTCCTATCTGTGCCAAACCTATGGAGGAGGTAAGAGAGAGAAAAAACCAAATAACTATATTTGGTTTTGTTGTCACACATTTATTTATTTATTATTCGGGTTTATAAGCCGCTACTCCCAGAGGGCTCGGAGTGTCTAAAAGGAAATTGGGTCATGAATGTTTGGAAAGATAAACAATTATTACCCACGCTGGTTACATATTTTTAAAAAATAGTTTGGATTTGAACTGTGTGCCGTCACACCCGGCCTGTATATATTGATTGATTGATTGATTGATTTTATTATTTATGAGTCGCCCTCCACGTCAGTGCTCCGGGCGACTTACACACAAAAACACATAAAAGAATTCAATAGTTAAAAACTAAAAGAATAAAAAGATTAATTAAAATAGTTCCAGTAGCTCAGGCTAAGTCTGGGAGGTGTCCTTAGCCATAAGCCTTTCGGAAGAGCCAGGTCTTCAGTGCGGTCAGGAACTGGGGCATGTCCCGGATAGCTCTCTGATCCCTGATATGAGGGCGGGTGAATGAGTCAGTGACTTTTTGAATGAAACGTCAAAGTAAAGTTCAAGCGGTTAGCTGCAACACTAAAAGTCTTCAAAGTATAAGTTTCCAATATAATATTTATTATTTTGAATAGTTCTGTGGCATGGAAAACATATATCTATTCCCAAATGGGGATGTGGAATCGAGGAAAACTTCTCTTCAAACAATTCATAAATTCTCAGAGTCCTTATATCCGAATTAAATCATAGGTAAAAATCATCACATATATGTCGGATTAAGGAACTTCTGGGGGTCGACGGACTAAATATCAAAGGCCTTGCCGTTTCGCCGGGGAAACCCAGCTTCATCGGGACCCAAAATCATAATATTGTTTTGTATTCCACTTTTGGTCCGTGCATCTAAAACATAGAAATATATACAATAATATCATTAGGTACATATAATCAAAAAGCCCACCAATTGAACAGGACAACCCTTTAAGAAGGCTAACACATATAAATCACATATTACATACCATATTATCATTTTCATATATCTCAGAGTGGACGCAGCAACTGCTTCGCATAGTAGTCAACGGACAACACCCAACGCTAGAGGTCTCCGTTACATACTCTCCTCCTCCGCTCCAGGTGCAACCTACTCAAAAAATCTCACTGATTGTTAGGGAATCGTTATGCCCCAGGGGTAATTCGCTTTTAAGGGAATGAATCCAAAAAACCTCTCTTTGGTGTAATAATCTCTTATGATCCTGGTACTTATACTTTGAAGACTTTTAGTGTTGCAGCTAACCGCTTGAACTTTACTTTGACGCTGCTTGGAGGACACCCTTCCTCTTCCTTCTCTACACTTTTTGAATGAAACACAGATTTTTTGGATAAAAAAATCATTTTATTTTTCAACGTATTCTCCTTTGAGCTCTATACACTTGGTCCAACGTTTCTCCAATTTTTTTATCCCTTCCAAAAAATAAGATTTGTTGAGATCGTCAAAATAGGTTTTTGTTTGTGAGATAATTTCATCGTTGGAGTCGAATCTCTTTCCGCCGAGCCATTTCTTCAGGTTTGGAAACAAGAAATAGTCACTCGGGGCTAAATCCGGAGAATAGGGTGGATGAGGGAGCAATTCGTATCCCAATTCATGGATTGTTGCCATGGCAAATGCACATGTGTGCATGGTCGATTGTGAGCAAACACTGCACCCATCTTGCGGAAAGCTTTCTCATACCCAAGTGATCATTTAAAATTGAAACCACTGAGCCATGTGAGATGCCTATGGCTTCCACGATCTCTCGCACCTTCAATCTCCGATCAGCCAACACTATATCGTGAATTTCTTCAATTGCTTCAATTGTACAGTTGACAGGAGCAGTGTTGCCCTTTCAGTAAAGAGGCAGGAAATTCAAAAAGTCATGGACTTATTGACCCACCCTCGTATTCAGGGAAGGGCGAGAATGAGCTTTCTTTATACCAGGGGATTGCTTCTTGCCTTCTATTAGAAACTTGGGGCTCCCAAGGACCAAGCTGGACACTGTAGTTAACTCAAACAGGCTTTATTGTTCTTAACATGAGTTAACTTACTCAAGCAGTATGCTTTGTTCCCCAAAGGATAAAAGGAAAGATACTTTACAGTCTCTCTATAGCTCTGGTCCAGGAAGCTTCAGCCGGATGGCTCTCCAAGTCCTCTCCTTCTTTATGGCCTCGAGGTAAGGACACTCGAGACCCCAGCCAGATGGCCTATATTGAAGGCACAAAACCTTCCTCTGAATGCCCCCTGACTGTTTGAAGGCGCTTGGGGCTCCTCAGCATCACTCAACCTTCCGATATGTTGAGTATGCAGTATGAGTCCCAAGGAAAGTCAGATTACTGTTGAGAGATAGCTTGACCAAGGCCTGGCCTGGCAAACCTTCAGGTACATCCTCTTCTGGAGAAATCCAGGAAAGCCCTGTAAAACAAAATGGCTAGATTCCCAAGTCCCTGGGAAAAGGGGCGGGACAAACTTAATTGGGCTCTGTAAACAATGATTGACAGGTGCAAAGAACCAATCAATGCAACCAAACCTTTAACAAAACTGAGCAGGCTTGCAGAAACACAATACAGCAGAGCAAACCTTTGGAACTTAAAGTTTTTCATACAGGTGGCGTTTGCTGCGCTGTCACAAACTGAGAGATTGCAACTCATCCTTCCCACATCCTCCCCATTCAGGTCTTCTTTCCAAAAAAAAAAGAGGGGGGACTCAATGATTAGGTTAATAGATTAAATGATATGATTAACTTCAGTGAATTGGACTTTGAAAACTTCTGATCCACTGCATGCCCGGATAACCCATAAGGCCACACTAGGCCATGGCCTATGGGCGCAGGCCTATGGGGGCGCCAGTTCAAGGACCAAAAAAAATGTTCAAACAAAACCGCAACATGCGGCATGACGACTCTCCCTCTCTCTCTCTCGGGGGAGGGCATGGGGGAGAGCACTGTGAGGGGGTGGGGGAGGAGGGAATTGCACCCCCCCTTGCCATTGCCCCTGCCCCCTTGTCAAGGAAGGAGGGTGCGAGGAGGAGGTGGCGGGGGGAAGCCCCCGGGACCGCTTCCTCCTCCTCGCCGCACCCTCCTTCCTTGAGTCAAGGAGGAGGAGGAAGGAAGGGAAGCCCCACCCCCATGGGAGCTTCTGGGCATGCGCGGCAGGAGGGAGGGCGCGAGCGCCTTGGCCTCTGCCTCCTTCGCCATGTTCCTGGGTGCCGCAGCGGCCCTGGAGGCTTCCATTCCTTCGTCCTCCTCCTCCGAGCCCTCCCTCGAGCCGCGCATGTGTGGCAGCAGCGCCACCCCGAGGGCGGGGCTTCCAAAGTGTGGCCTAGGACGCCAAACGAGCTTAATCCGGGCCTGATCCGCTGTGAATGTAAGTATGTATATTCACCTCCCATCTAGAAAGATGAATTGAGATATGTCAGTTCAAGTCTCAGATGTTTTAAAAATATGTCACTCATGTTGGATGATCTGTTTGTGTGAAGGCAACCCATAATATTGAGAATGATTGCTTTTCCTTAGGAACATGAGGACGCCCGTGAACGAGGAGTATACAGGCTATTATCAACAATAAGCACAATGAGTTTATGTGCGAGATAAAAATGGAGATATATATATATATATTCACACACACACACACCAGGTGGTGCAGCAGGTTAAACCGCTGAGCTGTTGAACTTGCTGACCGAAACACTAGCTGTTTGAATCCGAGGAGCAAGGTGAGCTCCCCTGCTAGCCCCAGCTTCTGCCAACCTAGTAATTTGAAAACATGTAAATGTGAGTGCTGGTATTGACCTATAAAGCTCTATATGGTTCTGGCCCAGCTTACTTGTCCGAATGCATCTGCCTCTACGTCCCATCTCGCAGCCTAAGATCATCTGGGGAGGCCCTGCTCTCGCTCCCGCCAGCATCGCAAATGCGGTTGGTGGGGTCGAGAGATAGGGCCTTCTTGGCGGTGGCCCCTCACCTATGGAATGCACTCCCAAGGGAGATAAGATCGACTCCATCTCTCCTGACCTTCAGAAAAAAAGCTAAAGTCGTGGTTCTGGGACCAGGCCTTTGGGCAGCAGACAGAACTTGCACTTTTGGACATTGATTGGATTGGCATAGCGGTAGATGACACTGTGTTGGTTTATGGTTTTAACTACTGATGTATACACTGATTTTAATGATTTATGTAATGGCTTTAATCTTTTATATGTGATGTTGATTATATTGTTGTATCGATTATATTTCTGTATTGTGGTGTAGCGGCCTGCAGTGCTGCAGTGTAAGCCGTGCTGAGTCCCCCTTTGGGGGTGAGAAGTGACGGGATACAAAAACCATAAGTAAATAAATAAATAAATAGGTACTGCTTCGGTGGGAAGGTAGCGGCACTCCATGCAGTCATTCTGGCCACATGGCCTTGGAGGTGTCTACAGACAACACCGGCTCTTTGGCTTAGAAATGGATATTTTAAACCACTTCTTTCCATAGGAAGGAGTAATCATACATTTCTATAAACAGAGGTGATATTTATTATTTTATTATTCATAATTTCGAACATTTCTAACCCGCACTTCTCAACCCCCCAGGGGGGACTCAGGGCGGCTTACACCGGCAACAATTCAATGTCACGAGATAATACACTATAACAAATAAACATCAATTTATAACAGTGAATAAAACATCAAGGTAAAACAGATTAAAATCCCATTGAAACATTGTCAACAATTCATATAGCCAATTCCAATCCGATCCAAAGTGCTGTCACGCTTGCTGTCCAAAGGCCTGGTCCCAGAACCATGATTTGGTGGGGCTTTAAGTGTGGTGAAGTAGTAGGATCACTTGCGTTCAGTGTTTGGACTACAGAAGCAAACATATTGTACTTGCTACTCTCAGTAGTTAAAATGTGGGAATGTGTCCTGAATTTTTCTGGGCACCCTCCAAACTTTATGAATTGCATTCCAACTTTTTAGTGTCCCTAAATAACTCACACCTGAAATGCGCCACTTAGCACCACTAGCAGTGTCTCATACACAGCCTGACATTTGGATCTTCTTGGAATTCTCATCATTCACCATCGTTACTGATTGAAAAGATTCAAACTCACGACTGGGAGAACTGTTTAAGACTGTGGCAGGGCAGGCGATCCCACCGCTGCCACCATTTGTGAAGACGTATTCGAAACGCCGCCTAAGGCTAGCGTCGAAACCTCTTGTAGATTTAAACTGATCCCTGACCACTTCGTCGAGACACAGCCTAAAGCGTGCGTCCCACTGTGAGAGGATCTATTTCCA
>JARBWK010002069.1:0-16321 GCA_030556195.1 Anolis apletophallus
TTTTGTTCTTCCTTATTGAGTAGGTCTTCTCTAAGTATCCACCTCCTCCTCGTTGTTTTCTTCCCTATTTGGAATTTCAAAATGTTATGGTCAGAGAAAAGTTGTGTTAGTATTTTAACTTTTCCTAATTTAGTCATAATATTCCTAGTTGTCCAGGTCATGTCAATCTTTGACCATGACACGTATCTATTAGAGTAGTATGTATAGTCCCTTGCTTTTGGGTTTTGTTCCCTCCAACTGTCTATTAAATTCAATTCCTTTAGTATTTCCTGTCCTTCTTTTGGAAGTTGACCATTTCCCTTCTCTCTTTTTTGTTTTGCTGATCTATCCAGGATTTTCTCTATTACCCCATTAAAATCCCCAGCTATTATTAATTCATCATATATTTCCTTGTCTATACATTTTTTCAGTTCCCTTAAAAAATGGCGCGGCTGCTAGAGATTGTGTCGGAGTGGGCATTGAGGTTTCCCAGACTCATTGTTCTGGGTGGCTGAAATGTCCCACGCCACGCAGCCTCTGTCTCCATCTGCAGTCGGGACCTAATCTCGACCATGGCGACATTGGGCCTCTCCTTATGTAACTCAGGACCCACACTCGGCGGACACCCTCTCGATTTGGTGTTCAGCGGGGGTTCAAGTGGACCTAACCTCTGTAATAGAGTACCATGGTCGGACCACTGTGCTCTAAGTATCAGGTAGAGCAACCGCCTCCCCCATGCAAGGGCGCCGAACAGATTTTGTTCCCAGCTTTGAGACTTATGGAACCCGAAAGGTTCCTGAATGTCTCTGAGGGATCTGGAGTCTATCAGCGTCTCAGTCGAGGAGCTTGTCCAGACCTGAACTCCTCTGGCAAGAGCTCTCGACGAGATTGCTCCCAGGCGTCCCCTCCGACCCGCAATCATCGGTCCCCCTGGTATACAGGGGACCTTAGGATCATGAAGCGGGAAAGGGAGACGGCCAGAGCGCGAGTGGGCGGAAACTCCGTGACGGAGCCTAATATCAGCTTATAAGCTAATTAAAAGAGATCATGGAGCATGCGGTCAAGGCAGCCAAAAATGTATACTTCTTTCTGCCTTGATAGCGCCTGCAAAGCCTCACCGCCTCCTGCTCAATTGTTTAAGGTAATTCATCTTCGACGACGGTCCATCATTCCAAAATAGCCGGATCAGGCCCCCTCACAGCCGGTGTTTTCCAGAGCTTTTTCACAGACAAGATACTTTGTGCCTCCCGCCGGACCTTCCGGCCACAGTTGATACAGCAGAGAGCTAGAGGGACTCGTGGCTCTCCGCTGGCCCACCGACCCCCCCCCCCCCCCCCCCCCCCCCCCCCCCCCCCCCCCCCCCCCCCCCCCCCCCCCCCCCCCCCCCCCCCCCCCCCCCCCCCCCCCCCCCCCCCCCCCCCCCCCCCCCCCCCCCCCTTTTTTTTTTTTTTTTTTTTTTTTTTTTTTTTTTTTTTTTTTTTTTTTTTTTTTTTTTTTTTTTTTTTTTTTTTTTTTTTTTTTTTTTTTTTTTTTTTTACGGCAGCGTTGACACGGTCGACCACAATCTTTGATCCACCGCCTGGCCATGGCTGGAGTGAGGGGACTGTCCTTAAATGGCTGACCTCCTTCCTCCGCCAGCGGTCTCAGCGTGTGAGGAGGGGCGGGTGGTCTCCGAGGCCCCCCCCCCCCCCCCCCCCCCCCCCCCCCCCCCCCCCCCCCCCCCCCCCCCCCCCCCCCCCCCCCCCCCCCCCCCCCCCCCCCCCCCCCCCCCCCCCCCCCCCCCCCCCCCCCCCCCCCCCCCCCCCCCCCCCCCCCCCCCCCCCCCCCCCCCCCCCCCCCCCCCCCCCCCCCCCCCCCCCCCCCCCCCCCCCCCCCCCCCCCCCCCCCCCCCCCCCCCCCCCCCCCCCCCCCCCCCCCCCCCCCCCCCCCCCCCCCCCCCCCCCCCCCCCCCCCCCCCCCCCCCTAGGGCCATTTGGGGCATATATGTTGCAAAATAGAATTGTTTTTGAATCCCATTCTATTTTCACCTGCACAAATCTTCCTTCCATATCTTTGAATGCCAGTTTACTCTCCAGAGATTCTTTTACATATGTTACTACCCCCCTCTTTTTTTTCATCTGCGGAGTAATACATATTTCCCAATCTCTTCTGGCTTAAATATACTATACCCCCCCCTCTAATATGTGTTTCCTGAAGAGCAATTAGATCAACATTCTTCGAGTTTAGGTAATTAAAAACCTTTTTCCTTTTTTTTTTTTTTTGCACATTCAAACCATTAATATTGTTAACCAAACACTTAATCTCCATAATAAAACCTTCTTTGTTCTGTTTCTTTCCTCTTCTGCGCTCTCGTCTGTCTCCTCCCTCTCTCTTGGTCACTGGTTTGCGGATGTCTTGGTTCTGTCTTGTCGTAGGTTGTTCTTTTCTCTTCTCTTATTCTTTCTTCATCATTTATTTCTCCTTCCTCCTTCCACATCATCACTTTCCTCTCCTCTATCTTGAAACAGGTCTCCATCCACGAATTTTTTTGAAGTAAAATTTGCTTTTTCAACAGATGTAATCCAGTATCTTTCCCCTTTGATTGTTGTCATTAATCCTTCCATTTTCTCCCATCTATATTTGATGTTTCTCCTTTTTAACTCATCAGTTAAGAAAAAATATTTCCTTCTTTTCTGTAATATAGAGGTTGGGTATTCATTGAATATCGTTTTTCTTCTTTTAATGTAGATTAATGGGGCCTGTGAACTTTTCTTTAATACTGCGTCTCTCGTTGATCTTCTCCTAAAATGGACTAAGACATCTCTAATTGCTTTATGTCTTCTGGAGTATTTTGTTGTCAGGCAATAAGTCCTGTCTAACTCCTTTTCCATGTCTTCTTGTGTAATTTGTAGTATTCCGGCTATTATTTCCGTCATCACTTCTCTTATATTCTCATCTTCTGTCTCCTCCACATTACGAAATCTCAACTGGAATTCTTTCTCTTTTAGTTCCAGCATTTCCTGTTGTTCCTCTAACTTTTTGCTTATTACATTTAAGGCTCCCAGTTTCTTCTTAAAATTCTTCTCTAGAGCTTCTTGTTTTGCCTCTAGATTTATCCCCTTTTGTTTGATTTCTTTCATTTCCTCCTGCATACCTGAAAGTTGGCTCTTTATTGATGTTATATCCTCATTGAGATATTTCTTTAATTCAGACATTTCTTCCTTAATTAGCTGTTCCTGATTTTGTAGCAGTCTTTCCTGATCTTCCTGCTTATTGGATAGGTCATCCTGTTTTTTGGAAATTTTTAGCATTTCTGCGAACAGATCTTCTAGACTCAACTCCCCCATATTCGAGCCCTTTCTGCTAGGTGTTTTTTTCTTTATCTCTATTTTGTTCTTTTTGTCCTTCCATCCTTCCCTTAAATGTGGCCATTTCTGTTGCGTCTCTGTTTTCAATTTATTAACTATATTACAGCTCCAGTCCTTTAATACTCCCACAAGGCTTTCAATCTTGCCTCTAGTCCCTCCAGGTAATATTTAAAGGATATGTCTCTTATATGTCCCGGGTATGCACAGAGTACACTGGAAAGAGATACTCCTATATTCAAAATATCAGATTGGCAATAGATGCAGTAATACAAGTTGTCACAAGATGGTGCTATGTCCTAAGGAACAGCAATAGCTTATCTGGAAGCATGCAACTAATCCATTAAATGTAGTAAGGCCTCTCTGCCTCCTCCTTCTCCCTCTCCTTCGGGTCCGGCACTCCTCCTCCTCCTTCTGAGTTTGGCACTCCCCTCTTCTGGCTTCACTCTCTGGCCATGGAATCTGCGGGGTTTTCAAGGACATGAGCCTCTGGTATTCTCCATCTTGGAATTTTTGTTTATATTCTGACGTTGCCCTTGTTTCTTCTGTATTTTTAGCTTATTAATATTGTTTTGTAGACCGTTACAGCTTACTTTATCTGTTATCTTAATTTTAAGGCCTTAGGTTGATTTTCAAGTTCTTAAGTATACACTCCAGAGGTTTAACTTTTCCCTCCCGGGGTGTATCCCAAATATTATTCTTCTCTCCTCTGGATTCAGTTGCTCTTGCTAATTTCCAACAGAGCCTCGACTTTAAGGGGTCTGGGAGTTTTCTGTTCTCAGTCCCCGGCACTCCTCCTCCTCCTTCTGAGTTTGGCACTCCCCTCTTCCGGCTTCACTCTCTGGGCATGGAATCTGCGGCGTTTTCAAGGACGTGAGCCTCTGGTATGCTCCATCTTGGAATTTTTGTTTATATTCTGACGTTGCCCTTGTTTCTTCTGTATTTTTAGCTTACTAATATTGTTTCGTAGACCTTTTCAGCTTACTTTATCTGTTATCTTAATTTTAAGGTCTTAGGTTGATTTTCAAGTTCTTAAGTATACACTCCAGAGGTTTCACTTTTCCCTCCCGGGGTGTATCCCAAATATTATTCTTCTCTCCTCTGGATTCAGTTGCTCTTGCTAATTTCCAACAGAGCCTCGACTTTAAGGGGTCTGGGAGTTTTCTGTTCTCAGTCCCCGGCACTCCTCCTCCTCCTTCTGAGTTGGGCACTCCCCTCTTCCGGCTTCACTCTCTGGGCATGGAATCTGCAGCATTTTCAAGGGCGTGAGCCTCTGGTATGCTCCATCTTGGAATTTTTGTTTATATTCCAACGTTGCCTTTGTTTCTTCTGTATTTTAAGCTTATTAATAGTTTTGTAGACCTTTTCATCTTATTTTATCTGTCATCTTAATTTTAAGGTCTTAGGTTGATTTTCAAGTTCTTAAGTATACACTCCAGAGGTTTCACTTTTCCCTCCTCGGGTGTTTCCCAAATACTATTCTTCTCTCCTCTGGATTCAGTTGCTCTTGCTAATTTCCAACAGAGCCTCGACTTTAAGGGGTCTGGGAGTTTTCTGTCCTCAGTCCCCGGCACTCCTCCTCCTTCTGAGTTTGGCACTCCCCTCTTCCGGCTTCACTCTCTGGGCATGGAATCTGCAGCGTGTTCAAGGGCGTGAGCCTCTGGTATGCTCCATCTTGGAATTTTTGTTTATATTCTGACGTTGCCCTTGTTTCTTCTGTATTTTTAGCTTGCTAATATTGTTTCGTAGACCTTTTCAGCTTACTTTTTCTGTTATCTTAATTTTAAGGTCTTAGGTTGATTTTCAAGTTCTTAAGTATACACTCCAGAGGTTTCACTTTTCCCTTCCGGGGTGTATCCCAAATATTATTCTTCTCTCCTCTGGATTCAGTTGCTCTTGCTAATTTCCAACAGAGCCTCGACTTTAAGGGGTCTGGGAGTTTTCTGTTCTCAGTCCCCGGCAGTCCTCCTCCTCCTTCTGAGTTTGGCACTCCCCTCTTCCGGCTTCACTCTCTGGGCATGGAATCTCCGGCGTTTTCAAGGACACGAGCCTCTGGTATGCTCCATTATATTCTGACGTTGCCCTTGTTTCTTCTGTATTTTTAGCTTGCTAATATTGTTTCGTAGACCTTTTCAGCTTACTTTTTCTGTTATCTTAATTTTAAGGTCTTAGGTTGATTTTCAAGTTCTTAAGTATACACTCCAGAGGTTTCACTTAAGGGGTCTGGGAGTTTGCTGTTCTCAGTCCATTTAACTTGTACTCACATATATCTTTAAAATCGTGCCGGCGGTCACCTTAAAGTTTTCACTTGTTTGGCAAAGGTAAAGTCCGCTTCCCTGTGTTGTCCTTGGTCTCTCGGTTCAGGAGCTTTTCTCTCTGGATCAGCTTTGTTCTTCCTCTGCCGAAGACTTTCCTTGGGTTTTGCGCCAGGTGATCTGTCCTGATCAATCTGGGGTGATCCATCTGGGGTGATTTCCATCCACCGACTTATTTCTTTAGTCGCTCTCCGGGTCCAGAGCTCACAGAGAGTGTGTCTGACCGCTGGAAGTCCCCATTGCTGGAGCACTCTCCAGGAGCTGCTACCTCGCCGCCATCTTGCCATATATGCCATCTCAGGCTTTGTCCTCAGCCCTCCCTTGTCGCATTAGTACATTGGAAGTCGAGGCTGCTTTCTTCTGTTGGTGATAATAAAATTAGCATTACAATCAATAGCATCTTAGAATAAAAGAAAGACAGTCGTCATGCCATAACAAGAAAGTATAATGGCTCAGACATGTAATAGGATTTCCCCCACTGTGTACTGTGCTTTGTTTATAAATAGTGTGGTATTGCAAATTGGCAGCATACTTATCGATACTTCCATTGGTGCCTTCAAATCATTCTGCAATACCTGCTTTGTTTTTTGAATGTTGAAACTTTAAATAAAAATGAGTCACCCAAATGTGCTTGAGAATGAACCACAGTCTCCAACACATGCCGATTTTATCCTCAGTGCATCTCACACCGCTTGAAATGCCATTTCTCAATGCCACAGAATCCTGAGATTTGTAGTTCACTGTCAGAAAATAGCAAATACCTCACAAAACTACAAATCCCAGAATTCCATAGCATTGAGCCATGACAGTTAACGATGTTCAACTCTTTATTATTGTTTTGCAATGTCAATTCCTTTTTTCAACCTTGGAGTAATGAACATTCAGACACAAATCCAATATATGCTGTGAAATTACAGATTGGTTTGACCTATTCATTATCTGGAATGCTCAATAATCCAGTTTTTGGCCCAATTTGAAGGATAGCCTATTCCAATTTCTACATCTTGCAATTCATGACCTTTTTTATTGTGTCAGAAGCAACTTGAGAAACTGTAAGGCTTCTCTCATGTCACTACATGGGAAGCTGGATCTGACATACGGGAGCTCACCCCGTCTTGCAGATTTGAACTGCCGACCTTCAAGTCAGTAGTTCAGCCAGCACAAGGGTTGAACCCATTGCGCCACCGCAGCTTCCAGTTCATTACTGAAATTAGCTTTGGTATATTGACTTCAGCAATCTGCAATAAAGATGGAATCCTATTTGGTAACTGGAAGGTGAAAGAAGAAAGTGAAAAGGCTGGGTTGCAGTTAAACAATTTAAATAATCAAGATTATGGTAACCAGATTGATTGATAACTGGCAAATAGAGGAAGAAACTGTGGAAGCGGTGATAGACTTTGTATTTCTGGGCACGAAGATTACTGCAGACGTAGACTGCAGCCAGGAAATCAAAGGACGTTTACTTCTTGGGAGGAGAGCAATGACCAATCTTGATAAACTAGTGAAGAGTAGAGACTGGCAATGAAGATCTGCATAGTTAAAGCAATGATATTCCCCATAGTAACCTATGGGTGCAAGAGCTGGACCATAAGGAAGGCTGAGCAAAAGAAGATAGACGCTTTTGAAGTGGTGTCGGAGGAAAAATCTGAGAGTGTCTTGGACCGCGGGAAGATCCAACCAGTCCATACTCCAAGAAAAAAAGCCTGGCTGCTCACTGGAGGAAAGGACATTAGAGGCAAGTACTTTGGCCACATAATGAGAAGACAGGAAAGATTGGAGAAGATAATGATGCTGGGAAAAATGGAAGGAAAAAAAAGGAAGAGAGGCCAGCCAAGGGCAAGATGGAGGGATGGTATTCCTGAAGTGACAGGCTTGACCTTGAAGGAGTGAACATGGCAAAGAGCCAATTGAGAAGCAGTATGTTGGTTACAAAAAGGAAGACCACAAAGAGAACGAGCACCAGCCAGTTGGCATGAGTGTCGATGCAGGGCTGTGTGTTCTTGATGGCCATGGTGACACTGGTGCAGCTTGATGCTGTAATCTGAGTAGCTGGGAGGCAATAGACAAAAACAAAGTGGAGGTTCACACTGTTCCTGGCACCGTCACAAGCTTGGTTGGTGGGGACGAGAGAGAGGGCCTTCTCAGTGGTGGCCACCAGCAAGGGGAGGGAAAACAGAAGGGAAGGGGGGAGGGAGTGCTGTACACGTGTACTTACCCGAAAAGCCTGGTATGAGTTGGGGCCGGGGTCAAGCACAGCGTGGAAGAGGCGGCGGCCTGGTGGATGTTTGGCAGCTTGGGGCAGGTCTCCGGGCCCCAGATGTAAATTGGGCGGGAAGAAGGGCCCTTGGGGGAGGGGAGGATGGGCAGCACCCGCTCCTCGGGCTCCCTCCCCGCCAGGAGGGCCCGGAGTGGCCCCTGCTGACACGGCCGCCGCCTCCGTGCTTGTGGCCCAGCCCTGGCCTCACTTTGGTGGGTGCCTTCTGGGTCTGGTGGGCGACCCAGGCAGGGCAGGGCCCCCTCTTCCTCCCTCCTCCTGGGGAGAAGGAGGGGCTGGAGAGGACCCTGCTTCTTTCTCTCCCCCTGGGGATGGACAGGTCTTTCTTCGCCCCCCTGGAAGGGGGGCCCCAGGGGGAGGGAATTGCTGCACCCGCACCAGTAGGGGCTTTGGTGCCTGTGGCCTTTTTTTTCGGGCCTGGAGGTGGGCCCGCCTCCTTTGACTCCTCCATCCTAGGCTTGGAGCCCATAGTGGACGGCGAGTGTTTTTTTCATCCATCTCTTCCACAAAAGCTCTGCTAAAAGCTGGACGGTGGTTGCATTTTTTGCCAGCCTCTGACACTGCTACCATCTCCATAGCTCAAGGCCTAGAGTGAGGCTCACTGGGGGGCAGAGGGGGATGAGGCACTGGCTGTGATGCAGGCGGGGGCATTATGACAGGGAGGGGGCTTTGGGGGCCCTTCCTCTGAGGCTGAGAGGGTGTGTCCCCTAAGCCACACTCATAACAACAACAACAACAACAACAACAGCTTTGTTTTTATGAGCCACTACCATCTCCCCGAATTGACTTTGGGCGGCTTACAAGCGGAACAAAGCCCAATAACAACAAAGTTAACTAAGTAAAAACACATTGAAAAACATAATAAACACATGGCAATCTAATTAAACAATTCAAAAGGTAGAGTATAAAATCACCATTAAAATAAATCAAAGCCAACCTCTATAACCAAAACCAGGAATATGGTGGGCAGATCAAAATTAGAGAGCTCTGGTCATGGGCTTGTGCAAAAAACAGGTTACAGATGCGACACCTCCTCAATCCTCAGTGTTCCCTCACTAGTTCAATTTCTTTTTTTAAAAAAATCTGCAAAACAGTGAGTCCTCGATAAGCGAACCGCGAAGTAGCGAGGGACCACTGTAATAATAATAATAATAATAATAATAATAATAATAATAATAATTTATTCTATAATGCCCTGTCTCCCTGAGGGGGACTCAGGGTAGTTTACTCATAAGAAGACAAACATTCAGTGCCCAAGTGAGTACAAAACATACCAAAGACATATCAAAATACACGATAGAGCACAATAATAACAGTGGCTTTACCACTAAGGATTCAGCATTTAAATAAAAATATAACAGAATAATAAGTAAGACATTATTAACTAAAACATAAATAAACATTACGACAGTCCTAACTTTGTGCTGCTGAATTCATGTCTGCTCCATGTTGCACTATTCTCCAAATGCCTGGTTCCAGAACCAGGTCTTAACTTTTTCCTGAAGGTCAGGAGGGATGGGGCAGAGCTAATATCATTGGCAAGGTAGTTACATAACCAAGGGGCCACCACTAAGAAGACCCTGTCTCTCATCCCCACCAGTCGTGTTTATGAAGAGGAGTGGGACCGAGAGCAGGGCCTCCCCGTCAGATCTTAACGCTCTAACTGCTTCATAGGGAGAGATACGTTCAAACAGGTAAGTTGGGCAAGAACCATTTAGTACATCGCAGAAAGTTGCTATGACACATTGATAACTAGGGATGGGGAGAAAGAAGTGTCATAGGTCTCACCAAAGACCAAAAATGCCTTTGAGGATTAATAAAACATTTAAGAAACAACATTTTTGTAATATTCCTATTTTAAGTTAAGGCTGTTTTGCATAAAGAAGCTTGTTGATTTATGTCCCATTTTTATTTTAATATTTTTCCATTGTACTTTGTTTTAATCTATGTTGTAATCTACCTTTGGTCCCATTTTGGAAATAAGGTGAGGTGTACAATGAATGAATGAACAAACAAAAGAGAATATGAATGCATATAAAGTAATTAAGATGCTGTTGTTTTCACTGTCTCCTTCCCAGGAACCAGGGTGTGACCCTCAGTATTCTGGCTAGAGCCCAACCAGGCAAAAGGTGAATCTAACCTAGCAATAATCTGACACCTAGATCCCCACCCAGGAAAGGCCTTGCACAACCTTGTTATTCTCTAGATCAGGGGTGCTCACACGTTTTCAGCATGGGAGCTACCATATGAAGAACCAAGTTTAAAAGATTACCTGGCACGTGCGTGTGTGTGCGCGCGCACCCACTCCTGCTGCCACCTTCCATCCGCACTGGGCTTCTTTCTTTCTCAGAAATATAAACAATGGACATGCTAAAATACACCCAAGCACCCATTTCTCCCTCCCTGCCATTTTCCCACAGATATAATCAGGCAGAAAGTAAACAGAGAGACCTGGTAGCTGCAAAGCCATTTGTTTCTCAGAAATATAAAGAATGGGACATGCTAAAATACACACAGACACCCATTTCTCCCTCCCTGGCATATATACACAGATATTATTAGGCGGAAAGTAAGAAGACCGACCTTTGTGCTTCAATTTGGTCAGGAAATGGCTCCCAAAGCGTCCTTTTTTCCTTCTCCGCTGTTGCTCCTCTTGACGTGCCGCCTGCATGCTCCAAGCGCGCCTGAGACTCCAAGAGGGAGAATGGGCTCTTCTGCGTGTGTGCGCAGGCCAGCTGAGCACCGCGTCATCCAACGCCCCCCCCCTTGCTCTGTGATGACTCTGAGAGGCTGGAGAAGGAGGGAGGGAGGGGGAAAGCGGAGAAGAGCCAAAGAGGGAGCGGGCGTGGATGACATCGCGTCATCCACGCCGCCCCCTCTTTTGCCCTTCTGCATTCCTCCTCCCTCCGCCCTTCTCCGGCCACTCACAGAGCGTTGGATGACGCGGTGCTCAGCTTGCCCGCGCGCATGCGCAGAAGTGCCCATTCTCCCTCTCAGGCGCACTTGGAGCGTGCAGGCAACGAGCGATTGACCGGGTGAGGGCCTGAAGATCACCCGGATGAGGCCCAAAGATCACCCGGTCAATCGCGATCACCGTCCTAAGCACCCCTGCTCTAGATGTTCAGCTGTAAAAGCCAGAGCAGCATTCCTCAATCTGGTATATTCAAGGGCCCTTCCACACAGCCCTAGATCCCAGAATATCAAAGCAGAAAATCCCACATTATTCGAGTGTGGACTCAGATGACCAGTTCAAAGCAAATATTGTGGGATTTTCTGCCTTCATATTCTGGGATATAGGGCTGTATGGAATAGGGTTGCCATATGTCCCTTATTCTAAGGGACATCCCTTATTTTGGCCCTAAAATTTGTGTCCCGTTTTTTCAGGCCCTGTCCCTTATTACTGACTAACAGGACAGGACTGGGCGGGGTTGACCAAAGGAAGGCGTGCGCTGCAGTTTCCATGGCAATGCCTACCCGGGGATTCCAACTCGCAGGGCAGCCTGACAGACGCGCGCTTGCGAGTGTGTGCCTGCCTTTGTCCTTGTTGAAAGAAAGAGGCAAGACAGGACTTTTTCAAAGTACAGTGGACTCAATTAACCATTACCCAAGGGGAATTTTAGATCATGTTGGATAAAGATAGTTTCTGGTTGCTTGAGAGTTACTCTTAAAATAGGCCTAACTGTGTATCCCAATATTATACAATGCTGTGTATCCCATACTATACTATACCATTAACTATACTATTGACATAATAATAATGAAGATGTACTGTCTTATAAAATTTATTTTATTTTAATGTTTAGACAGTGCACTTTTAAAGTCAGCAAAGTCAAGTACTAAATAGAGATGGAGAAAATTAGGTAGTTTTAATAATGCTTTTTCTGCATGACAAAACATGCAGAAACATACCAAGTACTGTTAAGAGGGTGTAAGTCAGTTTCTTTTGTGAGTTTCAATTATTATCTTATTCTGTTAATAAAACTATAACTAACGTTTGAGTTTTTAATTAAGTGTCCCTTATTTTTGTGAAAAATCCCATAAATGTCCCTTATTTCTTATATCAAAAAGTGGCAATCCTAGTGTGGAAGGACCCCCCGATGCAACTGACTAAGGGCCAATCCACATTAACCCTATATCCCAGGATATGATCCCAGATTATCTTCTTATCCCATATTATCTAGCAGTGGAGACTCATATCATCCAGTTTAAAGCAGTAAATCTGGGAACAGGTCCTAGGACATAGGGCAATATAGAAGGGGCCTATAACTCCTATAATCTCTCATTCAGCAAAGGCATAACATTGTGAAAGAGTGGACCACGAGTCAAATATATGAGTTCCCCACATGAACTTTTAAAAAGCTTTTGACTTTTAGCTACTTGTTTTAGGTTCTTGGGACTTTTTGGCAGTACATTGCCTCCTATAGAATATCTAGAGCAGTGATTCTAATGCCGCGACCCCTTAATACAGTTCCTCATGTTGGGGTGACCCCCAACCATAACATTATTTTCCCTGCTACTTCATAGCTGTCATTTAGCTACTGGTATGAATCATAATGTAAATATTGGATATGCAAGATGTATTTTCATTCACTGGACTAAATTTGGCACAAATACCCAATATGTCCACATTTGAATACTAGTGGGGTTGGGCATGGGTTGATTTTGTCATTTGGGAGTTGTAGTTGCTGGGATTTCTAGATTACCTATAATCAAAGAGCATTCCGAACTCCACCAACAATGGAATTGAACCAAACTTGGTGCACAGACCTCCCATGACCAACAGAAAATACTGGAAAGGTTTGGTGGGCATTGAATTTTTGGGTCCTGTTCCTGCATTTGGTCACTCTGTGGTCCGCGGAGAAAGGCCCCACCATGATCCATGCCATGATAGACTCCGGGGCCACCAACAACTTCATTGATAAAGGCTTTGCCAAGCACTTAGGCCTGGAATGCCTGGACCTTAAAGAGCCCCGGCCTGTGCAGACCATTGATGGCCGGCTGATGAAGTCGGGTCCCATTGAACAATAGACCAAGCCCACCAGAATGAACATGGCAGAGCACCAAGAGGACATTTCCTTCCTAGTTTCCCCCCTGCCACACTTTCCTGTGATTCTGGGAGTGGGGTGGCTCACCCAGCACGACCCCCAGATATCCTGGGCGCGCCGGGAGGTGAAGTTTCCCACTGCACATTGTCAGAGACATTGCCTAAAGGACCAGGCTGGAGCAGTAACCGAGGCCGGAACCGTGACCACACTTTCCTGTAAGTACCGGGAGTTTTGGGAGGTGTTCAGCGAGAAAGAGGTGGACAGACTCCCGCCCCATAGACCCTATGACTGTGCCATTGACCTGGTCAAGGATGCTCCAATCCCTCGTGGGGGACTGTATTCCCTCTCGGAGCCTGAACAAAAGGCGCTTCGGGAGTTCTTGGATACAAATCTGTGAAAGGGATTCATCCGCCCAAGTCAATCCCCTGCCGGAGCCCCAGTCCTGTTCGTGAAGAAGAAATCCGGCTGTGCCATGACTACCGAGCCCTCAACAGCATCACCATCCGCAACAGGTACCCCCTCCCCTTGATTTCCAAGATGTTAGAGCAAGTACGGGGCGCCAAGGTGTTTACCAAGTTAGACCTGAGGGGGGCCTACAACCTTGTGCAGATCAGAGCTGGGGACGAGTGGAAGACTGCGTTCCAGACCAAGTACGGAGCGTATGAGACCCTCGTGGTGAATTTCGGACTGTGTAATGCCCCCTCGACCTTCCAACACTTCATAAATGACATCTTTAGAGACTATCTAGACCGGTTCCTCCTTTGCTACCTGGATGACTTGCTTATTTTTAGCAAAGATTTGAAGTCCCATGAGCACCACGTGAGGGCCGTCCTGCAAAGGCTTCAGGACCACGGCCTGTATGCCAAGCTAGAGAAGTGCTCCTTTGAAGTGGAAAAAATAGACTTTCTGGGGCACTTCATCTCGGCCCAAGGGATTTCCATGGACCCAGTGAAAGTGGAGACCATGGTGCAATGGGAGTCTCCTAACAGCAGAAAAGACATTCAACGTTTCATGGGCTTTGCCAATTACTACAGGAAGTTCATCCCTGGCTTTGCCAAATGCTCAGAACCAATCACGCAGTGCCTCCGAGGGAAGGCCCCCTTCCGCTGGACTGCTGAAGCAGAGGGGGCTTCCAACAATTGAAGCAGCTGTTCATGACTCAGCCGATCTTGCAGCACCCTGACCCAGCCAAGCCCTTCCGGGTACAGGCCGACGCCTCCAATGTAACAATCGGAGCTATCCTGTTTCAACCGCGGGGGGGAGATTGGCTGCCCTGTGCCTATTTTTCCAAGCAACTGACGGACCCTGAAAAGAACTATACAATATGGGAAAAAGAACTTTTGGCTATCAAAGCGGCTTTTCAATTCTGGCGCCACTGGCTGGAGGGATCGGAGCACAAGATCCAAGTCCACACCGACCATCGCAACCTAGAGCACCTCAAAACAGCGCAGAAACTTAACCAGCGCCAGCTTCGCCTCATGTTCCACCCCGAGTCCCTGTTGGGGAGGTGGTGGCAAGGTACAAATAAAGTTTATTATTATAATATTATTATTATTATATTCATTCTTACAGTATTCTTGTACTTTAGCTCACTTACTTTTTGCTTTTACATTTTTTTCTTTTTTCCTTGTCCCTTAATGTTTTTGTTAACCAGTCCATTTGTATTACTTCCAGAATCTGTGTTAACCATTCATCTTTTGTACTGGCTTTTTTTGATTTGTAATATTTAGCATATAATATTTTTGCGGCTGTAGTAATTGTTATAAAAAAATTATCCATATTAGAAATTTTGAGATCCGTTATCCCTAGAAGGAAAGGGTCTGGTTTCCTCTCCATTCTCAATTTCAATATTTTTTCAGTCTATAAGTAGATCATCCTCCAAAGGTTTTTTGTTTTTGGGCATGACCACCATATATGGAAAAAGGTTCCATTTTTTTCTCTGCAATTCCAACAATTTGGGCTTTTATTTTTGTAAAACTTCGCCAATCTCTTCGGTGTTAGGTAACACCTGTATATCAATTTTATCCAATTTTCTTGGTACATATAACAATGTATCTTATTCATATTTCTTTTCCAAATCATACACCACATATCTATCCTTATTTTGTAACCCACATTCCAACACCATTTTTCCATATATTCTTTATTTTGGTCATTTTTGTTGTCCCATTTTACTAAAACTTTATATAATTTCCCTACTAATTTCATTTTATATTGACTTTATATTGACTTTCAAATCCAATTTTATCATCCTCTGTAAATTTCTCTTTAAATCCTCTTTAAATTTCTCTCTTATTTGCAGATAAGGAAACCAGTTCATTCATTTCCCTTCCCGTTCTAATTGTTCTTTAGATTTCAGTAAATATTTTTGTCTGTTCCAAGTTAGAATATCTTTGTATGCAGGGGTGGATCAAACCATTACGTCTGTTACGCGGCCGCGTAATGCACCACGTCTTCAGGAGCACTATTGGGCGCGCGCGGCCATCCCGCTCTCTCCTCCGGCGCCTGGGGAGAAGAGTGTGCAGTCTAGAGAATGAGACACTGTGCGCTGGCAGTACTACGTGAGACCAAAAACACTAAGAACAATACCGAATATACACAATAATGTATTACAGTGGATATAGTAGCACAATTCGTATTCATTCACAATATAGTAGGCAATACACAAGTCATACAATAATGATATAATATCTCTGACATAGAGTATATAACACACGCGCACATAGTACAACATGCGGAATACAACACACTGAGATGGAACTTATACCGCTATAAAGTACAGTACCTCCTAAAGATGGCTTCGGAGTTCAGATGGGTGGTAAAGGACAACAGTTCAAGGAAGGGGAAAGTTCCAAGGAGATAAGGGAAGAAATGAAGGGAAAGTTATGAACAGCCCGCTGGGTTCGCTCGTAGTGGCAACCAGCCGCGCTGAGGCACTGAGAGCCAGCGGGGGCTCCTGAGAGAGCAACAGGAGCTGTGGGGCCGCAGCGAAAAGATGCCCGGCTCCTCCCTGAGCGAGCCCGGCGGTGCAGGGAATCACTGAGCCGTGCTCCGTCTGCTAGAAAGTTGAATCGGCCGCGCAAATGCGCTCAAAGCTGGTGGGGGCTCCTGGAGAACCAGAAACTGTGAGGCCGCAGCGGGAATGTGCTGGGCTCCTCCCAGGTGAACTCGGCGATCGAAGATGCAGTGCTGCGTCCACCCGGAAATGGAACCGGCCGCGTTGATACGCCAAAAACCAGCAGAGGCTCCTGGACAAACCAGGGACCGTGGGGCCGCAGTGGAAAATACGCTCGGCTCCTCCTCAGGTGGGCACAGCGGGAACAGGAACTGAAAGTAGACCGGCCGCGCCAATGCGCTAAGAAC
>JARBWK010002070.1:0-16316 GCA_030556195.1 Anolis apletophallus
GTAATATGTATCCCTAATAAAATATACATATGCCTCGATTTGAAGGAAAATTGGCTAAAGATGTTCCACGGTGGTACATAACACCAAAAAGATAGGCATGATGTACAATAAAAGCCAATCAAATGGCTGGAAATGCAATTCACATATGGGAAGTTACTTCCACATGTGGTGGACTTGCCCAAAAACTAATGAATATTGGAAAAATATTCATAAAGAAACCCAGTCTATATTGTAACTCAAGTTCCCCTTGAAGCCAGAATACTATTTATTGGGATTAAATGATAATGAACTAAAATGGGATGAAAATAATGACAAACTCTTTACATATATGATAACAGCAGCACGAATGGTATTTGCCAAAGAATGGAAGACAGATCTAATACCCAAATTGGACCTATGGATAGATAAGATCTATGAGATAAAGGACATGGATACATTGACTTATTTCTTAAGAAGAAATACGGGAAACCCCAAAATTTTACAGAATGGACATTGTTTGAAGAATATACGAAAAAGAAGGAAATTAAGGACCAATAGAGAACTACCTACTTGGAGAAGAATGGAAGTCAATATGTATATATTTGTACTCACTGTTGTTTCCGACCCCTTTTCTCTCCCTCCCCCATCCTAAATCCCCTCCCATACCCTCTTAAATCTGAAACCCACACCCTACCCATTAACTATACAAACCCAAATCTCACTCACCTCTCTCGTGAACCTACTTCACATCACTATGTCTTTATTCAATGTATCACAAATATTCAAAACTAATAAAAAAAATTTTTTTAAAAAAAAAAGACTTCCTGCTCACACTTGCTAATAACAGCCTATCACATTTGGCTGCAATCTCGTGGCGTATACAACAAGAGAGCGAACCTCGCCACGCACGCCACGCCCCCTTCCGACACAAAGAGGTGCTCAACGCGTTCTCCCCACCCACTGCAATATACACTCCCAAATTTCAGGCACCTCGCTAGTCGCCCCAACGCGGGTCCTTCCCCTTTCGCAAAAAAGAACCAAAATACGGGTCGTCCCATATAATACGGGACTTCCGTATAATATGGGACATATGGGAACCCTAACTCTGAGGTTCCTTCCAGTTGGCGCCACGGGCTGAGCTTCTCTCTCTCTCTCTCTCTCTCTCTCTCTCTCTCTCTCTCTCTCTGTGTTGCCACTTACACGAGCACCTTGATTCAAAAATAAGGGACAGCTCCCAAAAATACGGGACACCCCAAAAGGGCCAAAATATGGGACATCCCGTATAATACGGGACATATGGGAACCCTACCTATCACATTCCTCCATAAAGGCTTATTTGGCTGCAATCTCATGGCGTATACAACGAGAGAGCGAACCAGCCCTCTTTTCATACTAAAAAATAGAGAAAAAAACCTTTCTCCAAGGATTTAAGAGCCTACCTTCTCCGTCAAGAGTGTGGACCTGGTCCTGCTGCCACTTCCCAGACCACCCTCTCCCACCTCAGCCTCCTCTCTTGGGAGCTTGCCTTCTTGGTGGCGATCACCTCCGCTTGCTGCTCCTCTGAGCTCGCACCCCTCCGGACCGGCGAGCCTTATGACATCTTCCATCCAGATCGGGCAGTCCCTCGAACAGACACCTTCTTCCAGGAGCCTTCTTCCCAACTAGAACAACACCTCCACGCTCTGGACGTCCAACTGGCCCTTCTGTTTTATAAGGACAGAACTCGGACTCCCAGAAAGGCCGAGAGGCTCTTTGTCTCATATCGTGCGGGCAAACTGGGGCTCCCCGTCTCATCACAAAGACTGTCTCACCGGATGGCCTTGACCATTGGGTTGGTCTAAGACAGTGTTTCCCAACCAGTGTGCCGCGGCACACTAGTGTGTCGTGAGCGATCAACAGGTGTGCTGTGGGAAATTGGCACTCTTCCCACTCTTAGCAGCACTTTCTCCCTCTTTCCCTCCCCAAAGTAATTGTGGGAGTAGAAGTCCAAAACACCCGGAGGGCCGGTGTAGCAGCAAATTAGGGAGTTATGGAACTCCGAATTGGCAAAGGACCTCTTACCAACAGGTGCGCGGACGTGCGGGTGGCAGGGGTGAGGAAAAGACGCAACAACTTCACTGCTCGTGTGAAATCAAAGAGATTTATTGTTAACACCAGCTGGTGGGGATTGCCAAACAGAACAAGCTGTTGATCAGGGGCAAAGGCCCCGGTCACTCTCAGTACAAAGCATATATACCCCCATGGCGGCATCTCGGAAAAAGCCCGCCCTCCTTCATGGTTTTTACACAATCATAATTGGCTGGTGTTACATGGCATTTCATTAATCCAATAAAACATTACATTTCCATTAGCATCACATCTCAAAACCCCACCTATGGGTTAGAACAATGGACATTACTAAGTTAGTTCTTTCTCACAGTACATATCAGTGGCCTGGGACGCTCATGTACTCAATTAGCAACATTTCACGTTCTGCCTTTCCTTGCCAGCAAAGGATGGGGCTGAATCCCTCTGTACATGCGCAGTTCTTCTCCCTCTGGCACTAACGTCTCCCAATAGCACATCTTGTACTGTTAGACCAATCTAAGCCTACGTTATCTCACGTTAGGCACGGGGTGTACATTAGCAAGTCACAGCATAGATTAGAAGCACCAATCACAGTGTTACATTCACGGAGCAAGTGCCTGCCTGATTCTTGGCACAGAAACCCACTTTTCAAAGCTCTACACGTGTGCAGCATCACTCTCTGACTGTACTCCTGTTGGAAAAGTACCAAAAACTGCTTTATTCCAGAATTTTTCTTTTTTGTGGGTAAATCAGCTCATGAGTTACCTACACACACGTCTGGAACCCCTCAAGAGGACCAATTCACTCTCCAATCCCTCTTGATCACAGTTTCTTCAGTCTTGACAGCATGCACACCTTTCACTGCATCTATGGATTTCTGCATTGCACAAGCACAACACTTCAGCATAATTGGTAGGCAGCACATTATGATTAGCACAGAACATATTACCACTATGATTATCATCACAAGTGAACGTAGCCAATGCAAATTCGGTAGCCAGCTTAGCAAGGAGCTCCAAAAATCACTTGGGGCTGAGTAAGTCTTCTGTACTTCTCTAGCAACATCCTGAATCTTGACCAGGTCAAGTTCAATGTCACCTGTCTTGTTGATGAAATGACAACAGGTTGTGTTTAACCACACGCAGAGCCCACCTTCCTTGGACAGGAGGTAATCTAAAGCTAGCTTTTGCTGCATTGCCATTCTTGCCAAAGAATTCACCTCTATCTGCAAAGATGACATTCCTTCAAACGTATCATTGGCCAAAGATTCCAAGCCAAATGATAAGATGCGCAACTGCCTGATAGTCCAAGCTACACCCAGCCTGGGTGCGACAATTGCTATGAACCTCTGGCTTTCACTCAGAAAAGTCTTGTCCGGGTCATAACCATAGCGTTTCACTTCAGCAAAGGAACGCTTCTGGACATGTAAATGCAAGTTAGTAACAGGTGTCTCTTTGGGGAGCACTCTCAAACCCCCAGGCTGCAAGGTGCCAAGGGTACAAACTCCACTCCAAGCCATAGGAAGTACTGACATAGCCAAATGTCCACAAATCCACACAACACCAGTGGGAAGCCCAGTAGCACGAAATCCTGTGCGTCTGGCTGGCAAATTCTGAACCAAGTTCACTATGGCATTCTCATGATGGTTTCCAAACAAAATCTGAGTGCAATTTGACTTCTCCCACCCCCAAGTCCAGACACCTCTTGTTCTCTGACTACAACGTGCTCTATATCTGCGATGCACAGTAATCGTGTGATTACATGCAGGATAAGAGCCTAGCTCAATCCACCTGAAAAGTTCATACATGCCAAGTCTCTGGTCACCTATTTCATATGACCTCCCATCATTCTCCCATTTAAAGCACAGCGCTGCTTCTAAGACAGGAGAACGGTGCGTTATCATGAACTGAGCCCTATCTACATCCCTTCCCAAGCGCTCCTGCTTACACTTAATGTCATTCCACCCTTTCAGTGTCAATACTGCGCTTGGGACAATCGGCCAACCTTGTCTATGACTTGAAGGCCCATAACTGCAAATCCAGCAGGATTTTAAACCCAGTTCATGTGACATGTTAGTTACCAGTCTATGAAACATATTTTGTTCCCACCCTCCATGTGTCCCAGTAATGTACAATGTCAATATCAGAGCCATATACCCAAAAATGGTATTTGTAATCCTCAGTTTGAGTGGATTGTCTGGATCCACTGAAGATTCCAAAACAACCGGTGCCCTCTTCACACGTGTGTAATGAACCCATGGACGAATTCCCTCGACCTTCACCGCCGTCGGCGTGCTCAACAGCACGGTGAATGGACCTCTCCATCTGGGCAGCAAAGGGCGCACTTTCCACTCTTTCACCAGGACGGATTCACCAACTGAAAAAGAATGCAAAGAGGTAGTAGGGAGAGGAGGTCGCAGATCTGCTGTATACTGGCTAAGTTTCTCTAGCTGTCTCCCTAACATCTGTACATCTTGCAAAGTTTGCTGGTGCCCCAGCACATGACTGTCAGAAGATAGTCCACACATAGTCTTTAAGTTCAATGGAGGCCTGCCATACAAACGTTCAAAAGGTGACAGGCCTGTCTTCTTGTGGGGCGTGCACCTGACTCTCAAAAGAGCCAGAGGTAACGCCAACCTCCAGTTTAACTTAGTCTCTTGGCAAATCTTTGCTAAACAGTTCTTTAAAGTTCTGTTGGCTCTTTCTGCTCTGGCAGAAGATTGCGGGTGGTACGCACAGTGAAGACGCCACGTGATACCTAATAGTTTACACAGTCCCTGTACCACGTGGTGTACGTACGCTGGCCCGTTATCTGAGCCTATCTGTAAAGGCATGCCGAATCTAGGAATAATGTCTTTCATGAGGCCTTTTACTACCTCAGCTGATTTCTCTGTATGTGTAGGAAAAGCTTCAATCCAACCAGTGTAAGAATCCACAAAAAGCAACAAATAACGGAAGCCTCCACTCATTGGCATTTCTGTAAAGTCTGTCACCAACACTTCAAAGGGCCAATTCCCTTGATACTGTATCCCAGGCGCTTTCAAAGGCCCTTCTCTTGGGTTATTCTTTGCACATGTCCAGCATCTCTGCGCAGCCAAGGCCGTCAAGCTGTGCAGGCTATTGATGAACATCTGCCTCTCCAGGAGCGCTGCCAGGGCGCTTTTCCCTAGGTGTGTGCTCTCATGGTAAAACTGTACTATGTGCCACGCTTTTGTCTTAGGAACAAATACGCGGTTGTCTGGCATTTTGATGAAGCTATCTTCCCATTCTCCACCCTCACTCAAAGCCCATTCCTCCTCCTCTCTAGTGTAATTGCATTTCTCCACTTTGGGCTCTGAGTCAGTGAGATTTAACATTACAGGTGTGTGTTTCTGAGTAGCTACCTCTTTGGCAGTCTGATCCGCTAGCCTATTTCCCTGAACCACCGGGTCATTACCTTTTTGATGTGATTTACAGTGCATCAAAGCCACTTTACTAGGGAGCCAAACAGCGTCTAACAAAGCCAACATCGCATCTGCATATTTGACCGCCTTTCCAGCAGAAGTCAAAAAGCCTCTTTCCCTCCACAATGCACCATGGCAATGAAGCGTTAAAAACGCAAAACGAGAATCAGTATAGATATTAACCCTTTGCCCTTCGGCAAGTTTCAAAGCACGAGTTAATGCAATTAGCTCAGCTAGTTGGGCCGAAGTCCCAGGGGGCAATGGTTCTGCCTCAAGAACCCCATCCTCCCAGGTAACAACAGCATAGCCAGCATAACGCACTCCCTCTCTTATGAAACTACTTCCATCCGTGTATAGGGTTAAATCTACCTGTTTCCAAGGGAAATCACGCAAATCGGGCCTACTGGAATAAACCAAGTCCATTGTCTCGATGCAGTTATGTTGTGAGGGCTCTGAAGGGCTGGGTAAAAGTGTTGCGGGATTTAACATGGGGCACATCTCCAAGGTAACGAGGGGGTTATTGCACAAGACCCCTTCATACTTAGTCAGTCTCTCATTGGTCAGCCAGCGCGGACCCTTTGAATCTAGCAATGCTTTTACATGATGGGGGACTCTCACGGTCAAAGATCTCCCTAGGGTGAGCTTGGTGGCTTCTCTGATTAAATCCACCGCAGCTGCAACAGCCCTCAAACAAGGGGGAGCCCCCTGGCTACCGTGTCTAACTGCTTTGACAGATAAGCTACAGGGCGTTGCCATGTACCTAAATTCTGTGAAAGAACCCCTATCGCAGTCCCATCTCTCTCTACAGCAAAGAGATAGAACGGTTTATCTAAATCTGGCAGCCCCAGCGCGGGCGGCGAGATTACAGCTTCTTTCAGCATTCGGAAAGCTTGGTCACAATCTTCTGTCCACTCAAAAGGATCCTGATTACTTCCTTTGGTGGCCTGGTACAATGGCTTTGCAATGACAGCATAATTAGGAATCCAATGTCTTACATAAGAGGTGGTTCCTAGGAACTCTCTTGTCTGTCTTCTATCTTTGGGAGTTGGAATAGCACAGATGACTTCCTTTCTCTCAACTTCCAACACTTTGCTTCCTTGAGTCAAGCCAAAGCCTAAATATTTGACTTTCTTTTGACACAACTGTGCTTTCTTTTTAGACACTTTGTACCCTTTCTCCTCCAACACTTTCAACAGTTCTAGAGTGTAATGTTCACACCCTTCCTTAGTCTTTGTACTGACCAACAGGTCGTCTACATATTGAAGCCACACACCTTCAGTCTCTGGAATTTCAAAATCTGACAAGTCTTTAGCTAAAGCCTGACCAAAGATGGTTGGAGAAGAATGATAACCTTGAGGCAATCTGGCCCATGTCGCCTGACGTCTTTGTCCTCCCTTTGGGGTCTCCCATTGGAAGGCAAAGATGGGCTGTGAGATAGGAGCTAGCCTAATGCAGAAGAAAGCATCCCGTAAATCTAATACAGAGAACCAGGCAGCTGTACTTGGTATTAGACTCATCATTATATATGGATTTGGAACAACAGGGGTTAATGACACTGTAGCTTGATTGACAGCTCTAAGATCCTGAACAATGCGAAACTTTCCATCTGGCTTACGAACCGGGAGGAGGGGCGAATTCCAAGCTGATTCACAATACACAATGATCCCATGACGTAACAATCTTTGTAACTCTTCTTGAATTCCTTCTACAGCATCTCTACTGATAGGGTACTGGGCCTTTCTCACGGGAAGCTGACCAGTTCTTATCTCTATCACCACAGGGGCAACATTTTTCGCCATTCCTGGTTCGTTATCTTCCGCCCAGACCCTGGGAGTCTTTTCCCAACACCAAAGTATCTCTTTCTTTCTAACTTGTTGCACTCTAAACAATCTGTATTCTTCTTGCCCTGGGACTGTAAGTTCCAGCTGGCCTGATTCCAAAAACTCCAATCTTGCCCTTATCTTCGCCAAAATGTCTCTTCCCAGCAGGGGGATAGGACAATCTGGGACATACAGTAATCTATGTATCACCTCTCTGCCCGCAATGTTGCACCTTCTCTGTTGTAACAAAGGACACTTCTGTGGCTTTCCTGATACTCCAACAACCTTGATATGTTGACCACTAGGGGGTGCTAATTTCTTGTTCACTACAGATTTGTCCGCTCCCGTATCTACTAGGAACTTTATACGTTGACCTTCCACATCCACGGCAACCAAAGGCTCCTCTGGGTCAAGTAGCAGAAAAGCCTTGCCAATACTTCAACATTCATCTTCCCACTCAGCTTCCTCCTCTTCTTCCTGCATAGCAGCAGCCACAACAGCCTTCTCATAAGGCCTATAACTTCCTCTGCCTCTTCCTCTAGCTCTTCCTGACCCTCTGGCTGGAATTTTGACTCTTTTTGCACTTGCATCACTTTCCTCTGACATTTCTTCCACACAGTCTTTCCGCCAGTGGCCTTCTTTTTTACAACGGGCGCACTGATTTTGACCCAATTTAAACTGTTCACCACCATTTCCTCTTCCTGACCCTCTGGCACGACTATTTCCTCTTCCTCTTCCTGACCTTTCATCCAACATGTTCACTAAAACTCTGTATCCCTCTCTTTTCTTCTTATCTTTCTTTTCCTCTTCAACTTGCTCTCTTGCCATAAACACTTGATCAGCAATAGCTAATAGTTCATTCAAATTCTTGCCCAAAAACCCTGGCTGTTTCTGTATTTTCTTTCTGATGTCTGGAGATGATTGGGAAATGAAGGATTGCGTGAGGGCAACCCTCCCATCATTCTGCTCTAGGTTGTAAGGGCTATACTTTCTGTATGCTTCCTCTAAACGTTCGAGGAAAGCAGCAGGCGTCTCAATTTTGTCCTGTTGAACCCCTTGTATCTTTTGAATACTGGAAGGCCGGGGTGGGCCTTTTCTGATGGCTTTTAAGAGAATTTGCTGAAAGTCTCTAATTCTGTCTCTCTGATCCGCATTATTCGGATCCCATCTCGGATCTTGTTCCAGTGGGAATCTGGCATTCCCAAATGCAACTGCCTCCATCTGCCCATGTCCCTCTTGAGCTATCAATCTGGCCTGATTGATAATGCACCTTCTCTCTGCCGCAGTGAACAGGGCATTTAGCAGCTGCCTGCAGTCCCACCAAGTGGGATCGTGGGTAGCAATAATTCCTTCCAGGAGGTCCCCCATAGCACGTGGCTGCTCAGAATATGGGGGAGTATTATGTTTCCAATTAAAAACATCTGAACTTGAAAACGGGACTATCTGATAAGCTTGTAGGACCCTGTTGTGTACGTCCAGTAATGGGACCTGTCTTATAGGACACTCTAAGACCTCTCTCTCCTCTTCCTCTGTTTGCCTTGCTTCCTGAACCCTGGTCTTGCTTCTGGTTCGCATTGGGGAAGCGGATTGTCTCATACTGTGCCTTCGGCCTAATTCCGGAGAGCGCTCTATCACTCTTGCGGATTCAAAGGAGCTTCTCCTTCTGACTCTGGGGGATTGCGCAATCAGCCCCCCTGAGGCTTCGGAGCATTCATCTTCTCCCTCTTTGTCTTGGGAATGCACTATCATCCTGTCAACATTAGGGGTTGGCCATCTCGCTCCTCTTTCTACTTGTCTTGCTTCTTGTAAGGGATAATTAACTTCCATGGAGAGAGGGGCCTGATAAGCAGGCGGTTTCTCACAAAACGGGTTCCTTTCTGAACGGGGAACAGGGAATGTCACTGCTGCTTGTAGCTGAATTAAAGGGGCCGGAGCGGGAGGGGACGCTGCCATGGCTGACGGAAACGTCCCGCTTGAACCCGCATTTGCCAGGCTCCCTGATTCGAATTGAAAAGTCATTGGGGGATTCATTGGAATTGAAATTGGCGCAACGGGAACAGGAAGGAGTGCTTGGCTTGCCGGGAACGGCGAGGCGGGGACAAACGGGATTGGCGCAGTAGGAACAGCCGGGACCGCCTCAGATTGCGTCACGGCCGGAGACGTCATCTGAACGGCCGGGCCTGTCCCAAGGGTGGGGGCTATGGTCGGAGCTTGTGCAGGGACGCTCAAACTTGCATAGAGCGGAGGCGCAGTGGCTTCCCCCGCTCCGGTTGGGGCAATCTGTCTCTCTCTTGGTCTTCTCCTTAAGGGTGGAAGATCTTCTTGCTCCGCCGGTAAAACCAGAGGTTTCCTCCCTGCCTTTCTGTTCACAAAGCACCCTTTCTTCTCATGATCCTTAGGGCCTGCCCACCAAACACCCTCAGCAACCATGCGTTACCATGTTGCGGAATAAATCCATTGGTCATTTGGATGAATTTCGAAACAATAAGATTCAAGTTGTCTACACTTTCTCAAATCCCAGGACCCTGTGTTTGGCCAGTCAATCTCCTGGACGGCGGGCCAAACCTCTGTGCACAGATTTTTGAGTTCAAAAGCTTTCAGATCTTGGGGCTTTCCCTCTACTGCCAACAGACAAAACCTGTCCCAGTTATCTAACACACATTTCAAAGGGGTTTCTTTCTCCTGCTTTGATCCCGCACTACCCATCTTTCTAGCCACAGATCAAAGCCCACTTCAGTGCTCTCCCCCAACCCCAATGTGTGTTCCCTCAGTGTTAAGTGCTTGAAGAATCTATACTTGCCGATTCTAGCAGACTTCAGGACGTCTCCCTCCGTCACCTCACGATTGCGTTGGATTACTCACTAGGTGCCACGGACAGCCGCCACCCCCAACTTTCTTTGCGCGCTTTCAGCAACCGGTTCGCTTGCTAGGCACCTGGGAAGATGCCCCCGGTATCTGCTGGCCGGATCTCTCAAGAGACTGCTTTCACAAGCTGCCTCCCTCCGGGCTTTCTCTGTTCCTTGGGTTCACCGACAGTCGCGTCAGTTGCGGTCTCTCGTGTCAGCAGGCGTTGGTGTGGGGCGAGCCAGGCAAGCCGGATTTGTTTTACCCCAGGCGCCTGTCTCAGCTCTCCTGGGTCGCCTCACCTCCCCGCTCGGGAGCGAGACCCGTCTAGACAGCTAGATTGCGTCGTCCTCACCACAGACCCGTCTAATTTGCCTTTTGGAATCACGTCGGGGTCACCAAAGATATGTAGCAGCAAATTAGGGAGTTATGGAACTCCAAATTGGCATATGACCTCTTACCAACAGGTGCGCGGACGTGCGGGTGGCAGGGGTGAGGAAAGGACGCAACAACTTCACTGCTCGTGTGAAATCAAAGAGATTTATTGTTAACACCAGCTGGTGGGGATTGCCAAACAGAACAAGCTGTTGATCAGGGGCAAAGGCCCCGGTCACTCTCAGTACAAAGCATATATACCCCCATGGCGGCATCTCGGAAAAAGGCCGCCCTCCTTCATGGTTTTTACACAATCATAATTGGCTGGTGTTACATGGCATTTCATTAATCCAATAAAACATTACATTTCCATTAGCATCACATCTCAAAACCCCACCTATGGGTTAGAACAATGGACATTACTAAGTTAGTTCTTTCTCACAGTACATATCAGTGGCCTGGGACGCTCATGTACTCAATTAGCAACATTTCACGTTCTGCCTTTCCTTGCCAGCAAAGGATGGGGCTGAATCCCTCTGTACATGCGCAGTTCTTCTCCCTCTGGCACTAACGTCTCCCAATAGCACATCTTGTACTGTTAGACCAATCTAAGCCTACGTTATCTCACGCTAGGCACGGGGTGTACTTTAACAAATCACAGCATTGATTAGAAGCACCAATCACAGTGTTACATTCACGGAGCAAGTGCCTGCCTGATTCTTGGCACAGAAACCCACTTTTCAAAGCTCTACACGTGTGCAGCATCACTCTCTGACTGTACTCCTGTTGGAAAAGTACCAAAAACTGCTTTAGTACCCAGAAGGTGTTACTGGGTGACACCTGTTCGACCCCACAACCGTTATCGTGTGGAGTCCCTCAGGGTTCAGTTCTGTCCCCGATGTTTTTTAACATCTACATGAAACCGCTGGGAGAGATCATTCGGAGTTTCGGAGTCAGGTGTTATCTGTACGCAGGTGACGTCCAGATCTGTCACTCCTTCCCACCTGTCACCAAGGAGGCTGTCCAGACCTTGAACCGGTGCTTGGCCGCTGTGTCGGACTGGATGAGGGCTAGCAAATTGAAACTTAATCCAGACAAGACAGAGGTCCTCCTGGTTAGTCATAAGGCCGAACAGGGCATAGGGTTACAGCCTGTGTTGGATGGGGTCACACTCCCCCTGAAGACGCAGGTTCGCAGCCTGGGAGTGATCCTGGACTCATCGCTGAGCCTGGAAGCCCAGGTCTCGGCGGTGGCCAAGGGAGCTTTTGCACAGTTAAGACTTGTGCGCCAGCTGCGCCCGTACCTTGGGAAGTCTGATCTGGCTATGGTTGTCCACGCTCTGGTCACATCCCGAATAGATTACTGCAACGCACTCTACGTGGGGCTGCCTTTGAAGACAGTTCGGAAATTGCGATTAGTCCAGCGGGCGGCAGCCAGATTACTAACGGGAGCTACAAACAGGGAGCACACCCCCCCCCCCCCTGTTGTGTCAACTCCACTGGCTGCCGGTCCAATTCCGAGCTCAATTCAAAGTGCTGGTTTTGACCTTTAAAGCTCTATACGGTTCTGGCCCAGCTTACTTGTCCGAACGCATCAGCCGCTACGTCCCACCTTGTAATCTAAGATCATCCGGGGAGGCCCTGCTCTCGCTCCCGCCTACTTCTCAAATGTGGCTGGTGGGGACGAGGGAGAGGGCCTTCTCGGTGGTGGCTCCCCGCCTGTGGAATGCGCTCCCTATCGATGTACGATCCACCTCCTCCCTCCTGGCATTCAGGAAAAAAGTAAAATCCTGGCTGTGGGACCAGGCGTTTGCACACCAGCACAAGGCAGCACTTTAGATGGGATTTTAATGGGAAGTGGATGAATAGGGCCAATACTTTTATGGACAGAACATTGTTTTAATCTGGAATGAATGCGCATGATGTTTAGGTAATTGGATTTTAATGTATTTTAATTGTTGAAGGGTTCTGGGGTTTTATATTGTTACTGTGTGGGCATCGAATTGCGCCTTACTGTAAGCCGCTCTGAGTCCCCCCTCCCTCCCTCGGGGGTTGAGAAGAGCGGGGTAAAATCCTGAAATAAATAAATAAATAATACTTCATAAATAATTTTGCTACACTTACGAATTCTAATGCAAATATCGAATATGCAGGGTTTATTTTCATTGTTACAAATTGAACATAATTAAAGCATAGTGATTTATCACCAAAACAGTATTTATTTATTTATTCGTATTTGTCTGCTGCCCTTCCCAATGGCTCGGGGCGACTCACAACATGCTATAAAAACAGCCAATACAGCAAAAGATAAAACCACAATAAAACCACAGATAAAAAGGCGCACTAGGTCGCACATTAAGCACTGCGACAACAGAAGATAATACAAGATGGCGGTATGCAGAGGGAGACTGCATTTCATCCAACCCCAAAAGCCTGCTGAAACAAGGCCCGGATTATGGGATTGTGGCACCCTAGGCCACACTGTTGAAGTGCCGCCACTGCTCCGGGAGGCGGGGGCGCTTACTGGGGGCGGGGCCGCTGCTCGCGCCTGCCCCGCCCTCTTTCTTCACTGACTGAACTAAGAGAGGGGCGGGCCCGGCGTGAGCAGCGGGACCTCCCTCCGCCTCCTCTCTCGTTCTCTTGTCAGGAGGGGGCGGAGGGAAGTCCTAGGCCCCCTCCTCGCTGCTTGCACCAGGCCCGCCCCTCTTTCTTCACTGACTGAAGGAAGAGAGGGGCGGGCCCGGCGTGAGCAGCGAGGAGGGGGCGCCGCCGCGGCGGGACTTCCCTCCGCCTCCTCTCTCTCTCTCGCGTCAAGAGGGGGTGGAGGGAAGTCCTAGGCCCCCTCCTCGCTGCTTGCACCAGGCCCGCCCCTCTTTCTTCACTGACTGAAGGAAGAGGGGCAGGCCTGGCGTGAGCAGCAGGGAGGGGGTGCTTCCGCCACGCGCATGCGCACTTTTTCCCCTCCAAATTTTTTTGGAATTTTTTTGGAATTTTTTTCCGGATTTGGGGGGGGGGGTGTCCGGATCTGCTGCCCCCCCCCAAAGGGGCCGCCCAAGGCCATGGCCTAGGGTGGCCTTATGGGTAATCCGGGCCTGAGTCTTGCAGGCTTTCCTAAATGGGAGGATGTTCTGAATAGCACGAATGTCGGCGGGCAATGAGTTCCAAAGTATTGTAGCCATGATCGAAAAAGCCCGGCGACGGGTTGCAGTCAGGCGAAAAGTCTTTGGACTAGGAACAACCAGGAGGTTATGTTCTTCAGAATGCAGAGATCTGGTGGGATGATACGGGATGAGGCGGTCCCACAGGTACACTGGCCCCAGACCATGTAAGGCCTTAAAAGTCAAGACTAACACTTTGAAGGTGATCCGGCATTCTACGGGTAGCCAGTGCAGTTCGCGCAGGATTGGCGTGATGTGACAGCTCACCGAGGTCCCCGCAAAGAGTCGGGCTGCAGCGTTCTGCACCAGCTTGAGTTTCCGGATCACCGACAGAGGAAGGCCAATGTACAGAGCGTTACAGTAGTCTAGCCTCGAGTTGACCGTGGCTTGGACCACTGTGGCCAGGTCGCGACGGGACAAGTAGGGGGCCAGCTTCCTCGCCTGGCGAAGGTGGAAAAACGCCACTCTGCTGACGGTGGAGACATGGGCCTCCATCGACAGCAGAGGGTCCAGGGTTACCCCGAGACTCTTAACGGATGACGACGGACGTAGTGTCACACCGTCCAGGGTCGGAAGCTGAACATCCCCACCACCCGGGCGACCCAGCCACAGGATCTCCATCTTAGCCGGATTCACCCTCAACCTACTGGCTCGCAGCCATCCAGTAATGGCCTCAAGGCAGCAATGGAAATTATCGTGTACGGAGTCGGGCCAGCCATCCATCCTCAAGATGAGCTGGGTGTCATCAGCGTACTGTCATTCACCTACATTTGGTGTCATTCACCTACATTTGGAGAGCACTATGAACCCAAACAACTATGGATTTTGATGAAACTTGGCACAAATACTCAGTACGCCCAAATAGACCTTCTCATTTGGGAGTTGTAGTTACTGGGATTTATGGTTTACCTACAATCAAATAGCATTTTGAATTCCACCAACAATGGAATTGAGCCAAACTTGGCACACAGAACTCCCACGACCAACAGAAAATACTGGAGGGTTTTGGAATGAATGGCCTCCATCGGGGAAGTGGCGAACCAACCGTTATTATTCAATAACAACACTATTGTCTTCAAAGATATCCTTCTAACCTTTTTCGGAGATATGAATTCGTTTACACCTCTTAGATCTAAGATTGGTCTTTGACCACCTCCTCTTTTGGGGACTAAGAGGTACTTTGAAAAGAAACAAGAATGATACAACAGAGGATTTATGGGAGTGATTGCCCCTTTAGATAGTAATTTCCAGAAGTGGAAATGGAAGTGTGGTCTTTAGATGCCCGACAGGTGGTAGTAAAGTAGAATTGTTGATTTTGCAGAAGAAACGCCAGGAGAAAGTGCTACTTAACATAGGCATAGAATAACGGAGTCAGCTTGTTAGTAGCAGCACGAGAATTAGCCACTGCGATTGGTCTAAAGGTACAGTTACCATTGGTCCGCAAAAGCAGAGCTGTGATTAGTTCAAAGAACACCATGTGCTTTAGATAAGAGACAGCCTTGATTGGCTTAGAGAATCGCCATGTGTGTTTGTTTACAAGTTAGTGATTGGTTTAGGAAACGTCACATGGGCCAGCTAATGAATTTCCCACTCTGGCCGGCTCCTAGTGGGAATGCAATAGAAATGTATCGCTTTCAGGACAGCTTGTGCATGAAGAATGGCACAGACAATTGGGTGGAAATTAAACTGCGAAATGTTTGTCAGCCAGTAGAAGAGAAGTGACACAATGTTTTGATTGATTGGTTGATGTCAGATCAGCTCACAGATGTCTAGCCAGTGGAAATGCATGAGGGAGGTGGGACTAAGGATTGCCTCCATTGCTGTATAAGACCTGTTTACCGGAAGAGAGAGGGTGCTGTTCGTGCAACTTGTTTTGCTATAGAACAGACCCCTCAGCTGTTGTAACTGAAATAAACTGATTTCCTGAATCACAGCCAGATTGACGCGTCGTCTTCGTCCATGCGCTCGCACGTATACGCTGCCTGAGTCAGAGGTATTGCACCGGAGTTCTGGGACTCCAAATTCTGCTACAGTAGTTCGTCAAATTCTATGCTATATCTTTCTCTAACAATACGTAATACCCAAGAGTCACTAGTAATTTCGGACCACACATCAAAAAAGGGGGCTCAACGATCACCAAACATGGGGAACTCTGGAACTGAAACAGGCAGGAGAGAATCTGCTGTCTTGTAAACAACAGTCATTGACAGGAACCATCTCTATATCTCTATATCTCTTCTCTATATCTCTATCTCTATCTCTATATTATCTATCTATATGGGACCTGAAGTACCTACACTCACTTCCCAAGGCCGCTGCGACCCTCATCCAATGACTGATCAAGACCAAACTTGCCACACAGAGCCCCCATGACCCACTCTACGTCCTGGTGCAGTTTGCAGGGAGGGCGGACCATGGATGATGGGACTTGAAGTACATTCACTCATTTCCCAAGACCCCTGCAACCCTCATCCAATGACTGATCAAGACCAAAGTTGGCACACATAACCCCCCTGACCCACTCTACGTCCTGGTGCAGTTTTGTGTGAG
This sequence comes from Anolis apletophallus, assembly GCA_030556195.1. NCBI lineage: Eukaryota > Metazoa > Chordata > Lepidosauria > Squamata > Anolidae > Anolis > Anolis apletophallus. Next base: position 16,235 of record JARBWK010002070.1, read on the forward strand.
ACGGACCACAGATGATGGGACTTGAAGTACCTTCACTCACTACCTCCAACAATGCAACCCTCATCCATTCACCAATACATAC
>JARBWK010002071.1:0-16314 GCA_030556195.1 Anolis apletophallus
GTAACATTCCTATCCTTCTAGTTTCTGAGTCAGTTGTTGCAGCTAATTTGAAGCCCATGCACAGCAAATGGCTTCCACAGAGGCTGTTTTATCCCAGTGCCAGCTGTCTCTACACAGTAAGCAGTTTGTAGATAGGGACATTCTTTCTGCCATTGCAAATACCATTCATAATAGAAAAGGTTTGTTCTGGCAGGGAGAAAATATTTTGTATCACTACTGTATACTATTGCCAATGAATTCTGTGGCTCGTGCAAATAGCTTTCAGGGATAAATACTGACAAAGAAAGGTTGAGGCAGTTTTCCTAATGCACACCAGCTCATCTGAGAAGAGTTGGAAGGGTAAAAAAAGGAGGACTGGTAATGAGGACGTCTCCCCTTCCTCAATCAGAGGAAGGGTCTAGGGAAGATGCTTACTACCACATTTGCAGGCTGGTTACTAGGCCTGGGCAATCATGGTTCTAAATGGTTCAAAAGTACTTACAAAACTAAAGTTCTGGTGGTGAACACTAGGTGGCGCTGGTGCTTTAATTCTACAGTGTTGCTAACGTTCTGGTGGTGAACACTAGGTGGCGCTGGCGCTTTGCTTCTACAGTGTTGCTAATGTTCTGGTGGTGAACACTAGGTGGGCGCTGGCGCTTTGCTTCTACAGTGTTGCTAACGTTCTGGTGGTGAACACTAGGTGGGCGCTGGCGCTTGCTTCTACAGTGTTGCTAACGTTCTGGTGGTGAACACTAGGTGGCGCTGGCGCTTTGCTTCTACAGTGTTGCTAAAGTTCTGCTGGTGAAACTAGGTGGGCGCTGGCGCTTTGCTTACAGTGTTGCTAACGTTCTGGGGGTGAACACTAGGGTGGCGCTGGTGCTTTTGCTTCTACAGTGTTGCTAATGTTCTGGTGGTGAACACTAGGTGGCGCTGGCGCTTTGCTTCTACAGTGTTGCTAACGTTCTGGTGGTGAACACTAGGTGGCGCTGGCGCTTTGCTTCTACAGTGTTGCTAACGTTCTGGTGGTGAACACTAGGTGGCGCTGGCGCTTTGCTTCTACAGTGTTGCTAACGTTCTGGTGGTGAACATTTCAGAACTCTAATGAAACTTTCAAAACTTCATTATTATATCATTATTGGCGATTTTTAAGACAGAACCAATTAGGAACGGCCATTTATATTAAAACCCCAAGATTCCATAGCATTGAGCTACGGTGAAATTGAATTAATTCTACAATGTAAATCGAGTCTTGGAATCCCCAAATGCACTGCCTTTCCTGTCGCCTGGCCTCAAGAGAACCACTACTAGTCTTAATGGTTCTGCATTCTTTCCACACCCCAAGTTTCTCCATCTCTCTCTATCATCAAACCTCTCTCTATCCTACTCTTAAATGAAAACCAAAACACCATATTCTTGTTCCTAGAGAGGATTTATGCAGAAATGAATATCCCAGGCTTCCCTCCAGCTTTGTCTTGGTCTGATATCTATGGAAGATGATACCTGAGAAGATTGTATTACAATTAATCAAGTTTAAAAGATGATAAAGACTAGGCCTGGGCAATCGTGGTTCTAAAGTACTTACAGAACTAAAGTTCTGGTGGTGGACACTAGGTGGCGCTGGTGCTTTGCTTCTACACTGTTGCTAAAGTTCTGGCGGTGAACATTTCAGAACTCTAACGAAACTTTCAAAATTTCATTATTATTTCATTAGTGGCGATTTTTAAGACAGAACCAATTAGGAACTGCCATTTATAATGAAATTTTGAAAGTTTTGTTAGAGTTCTGAAATGTTCACCACCAGAACTTTAGGAACACTGTAGAAGCAAAGCACCACCGCCACCTAGTGTTCACCACCAGAACTGTAGTTTTGTAAGTACTTTAGAACAATTTAGAACCATGATTGCCCACAGGTTACATGCCTGCCCACATTACATCCAGGCCTGTGAAGTATTTGAAAGTCATGGCAATGTAGTCACATGGAGCAGCTAAACCTAGTAGCCCACTCTTATGATTTAGCCTCTTGATAAAGCAAAATAAAGGACAGTGTTATGGGGCTGGCCAGAGTATAAATATATAAGGAAAGAGGAGAATTTATCTATTTATTTACTTACTTTATTTATATTCCGCTCTTCTCACCCCGAAGGGGACTCAGAGCAGATTACAGGTACACATGCTTAGCAGACAATCCCTGCCATTTCCCACATACAACATATAGACAAACAAAGGCAAACTCTGGCCACTAGGGGGAGCTGACGCACTCCTCATCTCTCAGCGTTCCCAGCGTCCCTTGTTCCGTCTACATTCCTCAGCGTTCCTGGAGTTCTTTAATGGCCTCATAATTCAGTCAAAAATTTGCCTCCCCACTTAATGTGGTACCTTTATCTCCTACTTAATAGCTGCAACTGTCTTTCGGGCTGCAAAGGTTGGGAGCAGGCTACACTTAAGGTCAAGCACCCACCTTGACCGGGCAAGCCTTGAACTCATGACCTACTGGTCAGAGAGATCTTATGCAGCCGACACTTAGCCAGCTGCGCCACATTCCCGGTGCCCGTTTATGAATAACAACGTGCCCATTTTATCTATGCTAAGCCTTAGAAAAAAAAATAGTCCTAGAAATGTCATTGTACATCATATAACAAAATTAAATAACATCACCAATCACATTATATATGTACCTTTTTATACAGACTTGAGATCATATATGAATTATAGATTCGTGTTAAATATTTTGTATTGTTGTTATTGCGATATGGGATGCGATTATTGCAGGCATAGTTGCAGTACGCAATGGTGCTAGACATATTTATTATTTTATTATTATTATTTACTTTATTTATATTCTGCTCTTCTCACCCCGAAGGGGACTCAGAGCGGATTACAGGTACACATGCTTAGCAGACAATCCCTGCCGTTTTCCACATACAACATATAGACGAACAGAGGCAAACTCTGGCCACCAGGGGGAGCTGGCGCACTCCTCATCTCTCAGCGTCCCCAGCATCCCTTGTTGTTCCTTCCGCTTTTTTCAGCGTTCCTGGAGTTCTTTAATGGCCTCATAATTTAGTCAAAATTTGCCTCCCCACTTAATGTGGTACCCTTATCTCCTACTTGACAGATGCAACTGTCTTTCCGGCTGCAAAGGTCGACAGCAGGCTACAGTTAAAGGTCGCGCACCCACCTCGACCCGGGCAGGCCTCGAACTCATGATCTACTGGTCAGAGAGATCTTATGCAGCTGACACTTCTTGATTGAAAACCCTACGAGTGCATTTCTTTTTTTCTTTAATATGCCTTTCCGTCAACAACTCAAGCATTCCGAAATTTGTTATTCTGATTTATCATTTCCACGTTGCAGTATAGTAATAATACAGACAGAATGAGGAATTAAATATATTTGTATATACTTCGAATAAACTAGTGATATTCTTCCAAAAAATTCTTCCTCTTTTTCCCGAAATGATAATAAAAGTCCAATATATATTAAGGCTTTCAACTTTCATTCTTCTTTGGTTCATACTTAAATAATCTTAGTGGCTGTCCACAAACACGTCGGAAACTTTCTTTAACAAGACTACTATAGGTGACATATTTTCTTATCAATAGGTTGACTGAACGTGAGCTTATAAGAATCCGTTTAAAACATACGAAGAGAAATCAGCTTAAATCTTACCACGCTTGACACTCAACCAGATAGTGTTAGCGTCACTCTCAAAGGTGGTGTCATTTCACAGTTAACTTTCTTTCTGAAAGTTGTGCAAGTTTCCTAGCATGGTATGACAGATGGGTGAGATTTTTCCCTTGGCAATAGAAACTTCTACCTGGACAATAATGTAGCTTAGGTAGTTTGGATAGAATGTGGATATAGAATTTATAGTAGCTAATTAATTCCGTTTTCTCATGTGTATTATGTGGTCGTCTCTTTTCCGACTGTCAGGGCATTATAAAACCAAGCGGATTTACAGTTTTCCCCTCCAGTATCTCATTTAATGAAATATCTTTAAAATGCGATCTTTCTTTTAATAGGCCAAAGTAATTGATTTAACAGCTTAATAACAGGCATATATCAACAGTTGGTTTTCCTTCTCCTTGACATGGCGATTGCGGGTATTGTGTGTCTCTGTTTCTTTGCAGACATGCAGCTGACAGGGTAAAGCCAAATATTTCTGATGACCCAGTAAAGCATCCCTCTAAGGCAGCGGTGCTCACACTTTTTCAGCATGGGAGCTACTGATTAAAAAACCAAGTCCCAAAGATCACCTACCCAGAAATGTAAAATGTATAACTATTTTCTTATTTATTTATATTTATTATTCATTTTTATGTACCACTCCTTCCAGCAGGCTCGGGGCAGTTTACATAAAATGAAGTTATAAAACATCAACATTTCAATTTAATAACAACAATATAAAACAGAGCATAAAAATGCATCCAACCACCCCATTTCTTCCACACTGCCATATTACCACACATATTATCAGCCAGAAAGTAAGAAGAGAGGCTGTTGAACTGCAAGGCCATTTAATACTCAGCAAGGTAAACAAAGGGGCATGCAAAAATACATCCAACCACCCCATTTCTCCCACACTGCCATATTGCCACACATATTATCAGCCAGAAAGTAAGAAGAGAGGCTTTTGAACTGCAAGGCCATTTAATACTCAGCAAGGTGAACAAAGGGGCATGCAAAAATACATCCAACCACCCCATTTCTCCCACACTGCCATATTACCACACATATTATCAGCCAGAAAGTAAGAAGATAGGCTTTTGAACTGCAAGGCCATTTAATACTCAGCAAGGTAAACAAAGGGGCATGCAAAAATACATCCAACCACCCCATTTCTCCCACATTTCCATATTCCCCAACATACATTTCTCAAGGAACAAAGCAAGCAGGGAGGCTTTGGAGCTAAAAGGCCATTTTTAAACATTAAAAATAAACAAAGAGACATGCCACAGAACAATCAAGCACCCACCCCAAAGTAAAAAGACCAACCTTTGAGATGCAGTAAGGAAATGACCCTGTAAAGCCCTTCTCCTCCTCCTCCGTTGTTGCTCCTATTTCCACGCCGCCAGCATGTGTGCCGCCTCCAAGAGCTCACGAGAAGTCCGAGAGGCAGAATGGGCGCTTCTGCACATGCGCGCGGGGCCAGCCATGCATCGCGTCATCCAGGCCCGCCCCTTTGGTCTCCTATGGCTCTTGGACTCTGGAGCTTTGGGCGGCGGCGCGCGACCCGGGAGCGGGGAGGAGCAACGACGGAGGACTTCTTTGCAGCGTGCAGGGGCGCGTGAAGAGGACCAACAGCAAAACCTGGTCAGGGGCCTGAAGATCACCAGGATGAGGCCTGAAGATCACCCTGGTGATCCCGATCACCATTCTGAGCACCCCTGCTCTAAGGCTAATGAGAAGTATATTAATTTTTGTGATACTTTCTCAGTAGATACTCTTGTTCAACCATTGTTCAACCACTTCTGCCTAGAGCAGTGTTTCCCAACCAGTGTGCCGAGGCACACTAGTGTGATGTGAGCAATCATCAGGTGTGCCATGGGAAATTGGAACCTCCAATACCCTTTCTTCCCCCCTCCTGCCCACAGTGCTCTCTGGGTGTAGGTGAACTACATCTTCCAAACTCAAGGTCAATTCCAAAGCAAACCCTTTCAGTACTTTCTGTTGGTAATGAGAGTTCAATATGCCAAGTTTGGTTCAATTCCACAGTTGCAAGAGTTCAGGATGCTCTTCGATTGTGTGTTAACTATAAATCCCAGATACTGTAACTCCCAAATGTCACGGTCTATTTCCCCCAAACTCCATCTGTGTTCACATTTAGGCAAATTGAGTATTCATGCCAAGTTTGGTCCTGATCCAACATTGTTTCAGTCCACAGTGCTCTCTGGATATAAGTGAACTACAACTCCAAAACTCAAGGTCAATGCCCACCAAACTCTTATAGCATTTCCTCTCGGTTATGGGAGTTCTGTGTGGGAAGTTTGTGTCTCTCTGCCATTCCTGCCAGGATATCTATGTTGTGTTCATCGAAACAGGCCCAGGTTTCACACTGAGTGTATAAATACATTTAAAAAACATATTAACTATATGTATGACTGTGTTAGAGTGTCATTTTGTGTCATTTTGGTTGGTGGTGTGCCCCAGGATTTTGTATATGTAAAAAATGTGCCGCGGCTCAAAAAAGGTTGAAAAACACTGGCCTAGAGAATTATTGGTTGCCCTCCCCCCATTTTGGAAGAATTGTATCATTTCCTCTGCCTAAAGAAGGTTCAAATATTCTTAAGGGTCGATCTCACCCTGGATATTCTTTTTTGAATTGTTCATGATAGACTTATGAACAAGACCCCCATAATGACCTTAATGCAGGGGTGGGCAATTATTTTTTACAAGGGGCCACACGAGAGCCAAAAAATATAGAGGGCCGCACCTAAAGGCTGAACTACATTCTAATCTATATTATTTATTTATTTACTATATTTACTATATATTACACCATTAATATTAACATATGAATATATCAAGAAATATTCATATATTATTAGTATTAATATCATAATTATTATATTACAGTATATATAGACATAATATATTGAAATTATAATATATCATTATTATATTATATTATTTATTATATTATTATTATAAAATAATAATAAAAACCACTAAAATTAAATTAAATTAAATTCAAGAAGACAAGGTGCGAACCAAGATGAAGGCTGACATCCTCAAGAGAGGAAGGATCCCAAGATGGAATGGCCCAATGGACCCAGCCCAGAGGATGGCAAAGTGGACCCAGCCGCCGCCGCAGCAGAGCAGAGCAGCAAGCAATCGGAGGCTGCAGACCTCCGCCCGCTCTCGCCCCGAGCTGTTCCCCAGCTGATTGCCCTGCTATGGAGTGCCTGCATCCTTGAGGCGATCCGGGCCTGCAGGGGGAGCAGTCGGCGATCTGAGGCGGCTTGTTTGACCTGGCGACTCAGAAGACGATGAAGTCTTCTGAGTCGCCAGGGCGATCAGCCCCCGCAACCCAGTGATGTCAGGCACTCCATCCAGGGATCACCCAGGGATGTCAAGCACTTCAAAGCCGCCGCTCCTCTGGCCTGTCTGCCGACCACGGCCCCATAGAGCCCGCGATGGGATGGCGGCATCGGCACCCCTTCCTCTTGGCCCCGGCCCCGTCACCCTTCTCCCCAGGCTGGACAGATTTGGCCACCCCAGATCTAGTAGATGGTATAGAACAGGGCTGTCCAACTGGTGGCCCGGGGGCCGTATGCGGCCCCCCAGCCCCTTCCCTACAGCGCCCTAAGCTTTTTAATAAAAATAAAAATTGGAAAATAAAATAAATAATAATTTTTAAAAAGAATACCTACTTCCGGGTTCGGAGCAAGTATCGCGAGAATACGCAATCCACACGGAATTTCGCTGTCAATGCGAGATCACGCAGGCGTTGACAGCGAAATCCGTGTGGATTGCGTATTCTCGCGATACTCTTCGGCTACTCTACTGCTGGATCGCTGAGGCCCACAGACGTGATTAGGACCTTCTTCGACTCAGTCGGTCATCGCCTCTCTCGTCGTCCGGGTACTCTTGGATCCTGCGCGTTTGGAAAAGGTAGGCCGAAGAAGGGGGCTCCTTATTCCCTCCCCCATCTCCCCTCATGTATTAAATATAAAATTAAATATATTTAAAGATGAAATAAGGGGAGATGGGATACATTAAAATAAGGGAGGGGAGGATGGAATTAAATATATTTAATATTAAATAAAAATAAGGGGAGATGGGAGGATGGAATTAAATATATTTAATATTAAATAAAAATAAGGGGAGATGGGAGGATGGAATTAAATATATTTAATATTAAATAAAAATAAGGTGTTGTAGTTGAGCAAGCTGAGCCTGTAGTTGCTACAGGTAGTAACAGGGAGGAGGATACTTTGTCGGACATGTCACTTTGAAGAGGGAGGTTTGGGCAGAATTACTGCAGCTAGGAGGAAGAGAGCTGCAAGTGTTGTGAGTTTGGAAGGTGCAGAACAAAGGAGAAAGGTCTGACAAATACTTAGGGAGCCTACCAGTGATGACACTTTTGAGGGGTTTGAAGCAGAGTTAACCTCAGAAGAGAGTGATACAGAGCTGGACTCAGCGTTGGTGCAGGATGTCAGGAATGTGTTAAATGCTGAGTCCAGAGAAAGCTCATTTTTGGGCTTTTCGATCGATCCTGATTGGCCTAGTGGGAATGTTGAGTCGGATTGGGGTCCTTTAACTGTTCAGCAAAGGTGGGAGGATTGGAGGAACACACCCAGTGCTGCAGCTGTGGGGACTGAGGCAGATTTGGGTGGGGAGTCTGATGACTCTGAGTTGTAAGGGTATAAAAGTAAGGTCTGGGGATTTGGGACTCTGTGGTCGGCCAAGGTGTTGCTGGTGGGTTGCTAGTTCCTGTATCTGGTGCTCTTGATTCTTGGTGTCTTAGTTCCTGATTCCCAGCGAGCTGTGAGTATTGGGCTGCTTTCATGTTGGGTTCTGGGGAGCTGCTATGGCAGCTCTAGCTATTTCTGATTGCTTGTTGGGGGGTTGGGGCTTTAATGTGTGTTTTTATGTTTAGTGACTACCGCGTTTCGTTTGATCATTTTCTGTGTTACTGTGAGTGCCTGTCTTTTCTTGGTATTGTATAATGGGTGGAAGGGGGTTGCTGTGGGTTGCTGGGGCTTTGATGTGTTTGTTTGTATACTTAGCTCCTGGAATTTGAGAAGCACTCCTCCTTTCCTTCTCGAACGGATCTTCGCATCACACAGACTTCGAGCCGGGATAAAGGCCAAAGACTACAAAAGACGGACGTCTTCTCTGTTTTGTTTATAGGCTTTTTTTGGGTGTGGGGTTTTTTTTATGCCGGACTGTGGCTATGTTTTTGTTTGAATAAACTGTAAATACTTTTACTAGCTTGGCGTGTTTGTGAGCCATCTGTGGGAGTCTCAACATAAGGGGAGAGGGGAGGATGGAATTAAATATATTTAATATTAAATAAAAATAAGGGGAGAGGGGAGGATGGAATTAAATATATTTAATATTAAATAAAAATAAGGGGAGAGGGGAGGATGGAATTAAATATATTTAATATTAAATAAAAATAAGGGGAGAGGGGAGGATGGAATTAAATATATTTAATATTAAATAAAAATAAGGAGAGGGGAGGATGGAATTAAATATGTTTAATATTAAATAAAAATAAGGGGAGAGGGGAGGATGGAATTAAATATGTTTAATATTAAATAAAAATAAGGGGGGCTGGGGAGAGGGCGGAGCCGGGGGCAGAGCTGGGGGCAGAGCCGGGGGTGGGGGCAGACCCTACAGCCCCCCAGGTCATCAGTGACCGGAATTCAGGCCCCTGGGCTGGTAGAAGTTGGACAGCCCTGGTATAGAATGATAAAAGCAAGGACAAATAGACCAAGAGATAGCTTTTATCCTAGAGCTGTGACTATAATAAATTCTGTGGTTTCACACTGATGTTGTGCAATAGCGATTAGAATGTGGAAGGATGGGTGTTTTGTTAGAAGTATAATCGAGGTCGTTGGGATTCCACACTTTAGCGTTCAGTCAATACTGTCCCAGGTGCCTGGTGTTTCCCCAAGTCCGGAATGAGGAGGCGGCCAGCAGAAGAATGATGGCAACTGCACTGGATACACTCCTCCTCATTCCGGACTTGGGGAAACACCAGGACCGTGAGTTCACAAACCTAGATCCCAACGACCTCGATTATACTTCTAACGGCCGTAATAAGTAAACAAGGACTTTTTTGACCCACCATTAATTGCTATATTGCGGATTATATGGGAACGCAGTTACATGTACCTTTTTACACGGACTTGAGATCATATATGAATTATAGATTTGTGTTAACTATTTTGTATTGTTGTTATTGCGATATGGGATGCGAGTATTGCAGGCATAGTTGCAGTAAGCAGAGGTGCTAGACCAGAGTGGGCAATTGGCCCTCCAGGTGTTTTGGACTTCAACTCCCAGAAATCCTAACAGCTGGTAAACTGGCTAGGATTTCTGGGAGTTGAAGTCCAAAACACCTGGAGGGCCGGTAATTGCCCACCCGTGTGCTAGACATATATTGTTCTTGATTGAAAACACTACGAGTGCATTTCCTTTTTTTCTTTAGTAGTTTACACAGTGAGCAACCTCGTTTGTTGCAGGAATTGCTTAGTATTCATGTAATTCTATGGAGTAATATTTAAGACTGTATAACCAGTTGACCTCCAAATATTCTGGCTCCTGTCCTCACCAGCCTAACTCAAATAACCAACTGTCAGGAATGGTGGGAGCTGTAGTCCAAAGCATTTGACCCTTAAAAAACACTGCTGTATGAAAACCACACATTCCATTTATTTTTTCACCTGAGAATGGGAGGGTCCAACTTGACTGGTTTATTTTAATGACTTACTACTCAATGTTGGATGGTTTTGCTCTTTCTAATATCAGTGTTAATCTAAATCAGTAGAGAGGCTTGTACAATATTAAAATGCAGAGCTGCAGAGCTGTTTGGGCTGGAAGTCAGTCTGAAGAAAACTGAAGTCCTCTACCAGCCCGCACCACAGGAAGAACACCATCATCCCCACGTCAGCATAGGCACATCTGAGCTTAAGTCCATTCAGCAGTTCACCTCCCTGGGAAGCATCATCTCTTCAGACGCCAAGATTGACAAAGAGATAGATCACAGATTATCAAAGGCATAGAGTGCATTTGGAAGGTTTCACAAAAGAGTCTGGAGCAACAAGCACCTGAGGGAAAGCACCAAAATCAGTATGTACAGAGCTATCGTATCGTCTAGTCTATGGGTCTGAAACATGGGTCACCTATCGCCAACACCTACGACTCCTCGAATGCTTTCATCAGCGCTGTCTTCAAACAATCCTAAATATACACTGGACCGACTATATGACGAATGTTGCGGTCCTTGAGCAAGCAGGGATCACCAACGTTGAGGCCATGCTATTGAGAACACAGCTGCGCTGGGCAGGGCACGTCTCTAGGATGGAGGACCACCGCCTCCCAATGATAATACTCTATGGTGAACTCACCACGGGTCAGCGCAAGAGAGGCGCCCCCAAAAAGAGATATAAGGACTCCTTGAAACAACATGTCAGGCTCGGCCAGATTGATCACCAACAATGGTCCACCCTGGCCTCACATCGGGAGGCATGGAGACGCACTATCCACAATGCTGCGGCCTCTTTCGAGAAGACACGCCGAATGGGTCTCGAAGAGAAACGACAACGCAGAAAGAACCGCAACTTGGAAACAACATCACCCAAGGAGACTTTCTGCTGTGCTTTCTGCAACCGGACTTGCCTATCTCAGATTGGCCTTTTTAGTCACCAACACGCTTGTAAAAAGCGTGGGACGAGTCCTTCCTAAGAATCTTCGTTCGCGAAGTCATGCCGAGAGAGAGAGAGACAATATTAAAATGCATCCTCTTTCTTCATCTGCACTGAGTAAGGCATCAATACTGTCACCGAACTTATTTATAACTCTTTTCTCCGACCTCCTTGATGCAATGACAAATTATTATGAGTCAAGTAGGGATTTATGTGAAGCAATGAACAGTAGGCCACTGAGCTACTTTCCCTAGGTAAACAAACCAACCTGGAATATTCTTCTTTTTACTTGTCTTCCTTTTCTATTAGGGAAGGTCTTCATATATTTTATGGTTTAAATGATATATAGTGGGGAATAGTCTCTTTGTTAATGCAACCAGGCAGAAAAATACATCTACAAATGATACTGTCCAATTTGCTGATCGAGATTCAATAGACACCTTAATAGACGTGAGAAAAAGCAGGCACACACACACATGAAATTATCTGCCTGAAAATGGAAAGGTTAGCATCTTTCGGAGAGGCAAGCAATAATAGACAATATTCGGACAACATGCTGCAAGATAAGATAAGCATAACTTTCCTATTTATATTTATGAAGGTTAAATAGCAATTCAGCAAACTTCAGGCTCCAGTTTATCTCCATTTAAACACTTGGTGGGTTTAGCAGAAGAATGAGCATTTTATATAAAAAAAATTAAAAAATCAGAAAGGATTTATCCCAAAATGGAAAACGAAACCGAATGTCTTCCAGGTTGACCCGAAGAGAGCACCCCTAACCTTTGGTTTAAAATAATCTGTAGAATGAGTAACGTCCTCCACAAACAACATTTTTGCTTCAAAAAGATTTTGGGATGCATGCAGCATGTACTCTTGTTTCCCCACAACACCACCCTAAACATAAATATTATGTGAGAAAGGGAGAGATCATATACACATACCCTTAGTTCTGAGAAGAAGTAATGGAAATAGATTGACTGCATGAGTCATAAATTATTCTTACTACTTGCATCATTTAATCCAAAAAAGAAGCAACAGTAGCAGGAGCAAAGTTTAAAAAGTTGCTCCCAGAAATATTACAGTTGTAACTAGGCCTGGGCAATCATGGTTCTAACTGGTTCTAAAGTACTTACAAAACTAAAGTTCTGGTGGTGAACACGAGGTGGCGCTGGTGCTTTGCTTCTACAATGTTGCTAAAGTTCTGGTGGTGAACACTAGGTGGCGCTGGTGCTTTGCTTCTACAGTGTTGCTAAAGTTCTGGTGGTGAACACTAGGTGGCGCTGGTGCTTTGCTTCTACAGTGTTGCTAACGTTCTGGTGGTGAACACTAGGTGGCGCTGGTGCGTTGTTTCTACAGTGTTGCTAAAGTTCTGGTGGTGAACACTAGGTGGCGCTGGTGCTTTGCTTCTACAGTGTTGCTAAAGTTCTGGTGGTGAACACTAGGTGGCGCTGGTGCTTTGCTTCTACAGTGTTGCTAACGTTCTGGTGGTGAACACTAGGTGGCGCTGGTGCGTTGCTTCTACAGTGTTGCTAAAGTTCTGGTGGTGAACACGAGGTGGCGCTGGTGCTTTGCTTCTACAGTGTTGCTAAAGTTCTGGTGGTGAACACAAGGTGGCGCTGGTGCTTTGCTTCTACAGTGTATGCTAAAGTTCTGGTGGTGAACACTAGGTGGCGCTGGTGCTTTGCTTCTACAGTGTTGCTAAAGTTCTGGTGGTGAACACTAGGTGGCGCTGGTGCTTTGCTTCTACAGTGTTGCTAAAGTTCTGGTGGTGAACACGAGGTGGCGCTGGTGCTTTGCTTCTACAGTGTTGCTAAAGTTCTGGTGGTGAACACTAGGTGGCGCTGGTGCTTTGCTTCTACAGTGTTGCTAAAGTTCTGGTGGTGAACACTAGGTGGCGCTGGTGCTTTGCTTCTACAGTGTTGCTAAAGTTCTGGTGGTGAACACTAGGTGGCGCTGGTGCTTTGCTTCTACAGTGTTGCTAAAGTTCTGGTGGTGAACACTAGGTGGCGCTGGTTCTTTGCTTCTACAGTGTTGCTAAAGCTTTGGTGGTGAACACTAGGTGGCGCTGGTGCTTTGCTTCTACAGCGTTGCTAAAGCTTTGGTGGTGAACACTAGGTGGCGCTGGTGCTTTGCTTCTACAGCGTTGCTAAAGTTCTGGTGGTGAACACTAGGTGGCGCTGGTGCTTTGCTTATACAGTGTTGCTAAAGTTCTGATGGTGAACACTAGGTGCGCTGGTGCTTTGCTTCTACAGTGTTGCTAAAGTTCTGGTGGTGAACACTAGGTGGCGCTGGTGCTCTGCTTCTACAGTGTTGCTAAAGTTCTGGTGGTGAACACGAGGTGGCACTGGTGCTTTGCTTCTACAGTGTTGCAAAAGTTCTGGTGGTGAACACGAGGTGGCACTGGTGCTTTGCTTCTACAGTGTTGCTAAAGTTCTGATGGTGAACACTAGGTGCGCTGGTGCTTTGCTTCTACAGTGTTGCTAAAGTTCTGGTGGTGAACACTAGGTGGCGCTGGTGCTTTGCTTCTACAGTGTTGCTAAAGTTCTGGTGGTGAACACGAGGTGGCACTGGTGCTTTGCTTCTACAGTGTTGCTAAAGTTCTGGTGGTGAACACTAGGTGGCGCTGGTGCTTTGCTTCTACAGTGTTGCTAAAGTTCTGGTGGTGAACACTAGGTGGCGCTGGTGCTTTGCTTCTACAGTGTTGCTAAAGTTCTGATGGTGAACACTAGGTGGCACTGGCGCTTTTGCTTCTACAGTGTTGCTAAAGTTCTGGTGGTGAACACTAGGTGGCGCTGGTGCTTTGCTTCTACAGTGTTGCTAAAGTTCTGATGGTGAACACTAGGTGCGCTGGTGCTTTGCTTCTACAGTGTTGCTAAAGTTCTGATGGTGAACACTAGGTGGCGCTGGTGCTTTGCTTCTACAGTGTTGCTAAAGTTCTGGTGGTGAACACTAGGTGGCGCTGGTGCTTTGCTTCTACAGTGTTGCTAAAGTTCTGATGGTGAACACTAGGTGGCGCTGGTGCTTTGCTTCTACAGTGTTGCTAAAGTTCTGGTGGTGAACACTAGGTGGCGCTGGTGCTTTGCTTCTACAGTGTTGCTAAAGTTCTGATGGTGAACACTAGGTGCGCTGGTGCTTTGCTTCTTACAGTGTTGCTAAAGTTCTGATGGTGAACACTAGGTGGCACTGGTGCTTTGCTTCTACAGTGTTGCTAAAGTTCTGGTGGTGAACACTAGGTGGCGCTGGTGCTTTGCTTCTACAGTGTTGCTAAAGTTCTGATGGTGAACACTAGGTGCGCTGGTGCTTTGCTTCTACAGTGTTGCTAAAGTTCTGATGGTGAACACTAGGTGGCGCTGGTGCTTTGCTTCTACAGTGTTGCTAAAGTTCTGGTGGTGAACACTAGGTGGCGCTGGTGCTTTGCTTCTACAGTGTTGCTAAAGTTCTGATGGTGAACACTAGGTGGCGCTGGTGCTTTGCTTCTACAGTGTTGCTAAAGTTCTGGTGGTGAACACTAGGTGGCGCTGGTGCTTTTGCTTCTACAGTGTTGCTAAAGTTCTGGTGGTGAACATTTCAGAACTCTAACAAAACTCAAAATTTCATTACAAATGGCAGCTCCTAATTGGTTCTCTCTTAAAAATAACCAATAATGAAATAATAATAAAGTTTTGAAAGTTGCCTACTATGACTTAAACCATCATTGTCTTATTTATTTATTTCCTAGCTGAGGACCCGGTGGTGCCCGGGTTATTTGAGGAAGGCATTATGTGCCAAGGTTGGTTCCTATTAGATGTTTATGTGGCTTGCAGTGGTCTCAGGAACTTAGTAAATGCCTTTGCGAGTCCCGGGGCCTAGTCAGGAAAATCAAGTTAAGGAAGCCTAACAATATCCCATGAGCTGAGGCCTAGTCAGGAAAATTAAGTTAAGGAAGCCTTTCTGTCAATTTTGGGGCTGGTTTGTGCTTTATAGGGGCTTTAGTGTTTTTTGAGAAGTGAATGACGTGAAGACACTGCAAATCCCATCATTCATGGCCCCTCCTGCCCTGTTTGCCAAGTTTGGTCCTGATCTGTCAGTGCTGTGGGCCTCAGTGGCTGACTGCCTGAGGCCTTTCCCCTTTCCCTCTGAGTCACTTTAGAATGTTTGAATGTGCTTGGCTATTTGGAGGCAGTTATGCAAATTCCATTTCAGTGGCAACCAATCCCCTCTGTCTGGGGCTGTAGAACGTTGGAGTTCTGAGGCTGGCCAGTTAGAGCCCGTTATGCAAATAATCCCACAATGGCAGCCAATCAAAAAGCTGCTACATATTCCTTCCGCCGCTCGCTCGGCCGCACCACCGCAAACACTGACTTTTATTATATGTAACAGATTTATTTATTTATTTATAGCAGTGTTTTTCAACCTTTTTTGAGCCGCGGCACATTTTTTACATTTACAAAATCCTGGGGCACACCACCAACCAAAATGATACAAAATGACACTCTAACACAGTAATACATATAGTTAATATGTTTTTTAACATATTTATACACTCAGTGTGAAAGCTGGGCCTGTTTCGATGAACACAACATAGATATCCTGCCTTTGTGCCCGGACTGGGTCGCCTGGGCCGACGCGTGCCCTATCATCACTACCTGGTGCTTCAAGTAGGGTTGTCATATGAATAAGGGACAGGTACCTAAAAATAGGGAATTTTTCACAAAAAAAGGGACACTTCCTAAAAACTTGTAAATCATCAATTTGATTTTCAAGTTTTTAGGAAGTGTCCCTTTACTTTTGTGAAAAATTCTATTTTTAGGTACCTGTCCCTTATTCATATGGCAACTCTAGCTTCAGGCTGCTGCCCTTTCACCTGGGTGTTCTCAGGCAGGGAGAGAGGGGGAGGTCCAGGGACAGGCCCCGCTCAGCCTAACCCGAGAGGCAGGCCGCGAAGGAACGAAGGGAAGGAAGAAGGCCTGAGAGCAGG
>JARBWK010002072.1:0-16312 GCA_030556195.1 Anolis apletophallus
GGGGCTGCACCATGACCATAAGGCTGCGGGTCATTGGGGGTGACGAAGACTCTTTTGGCAATAAAGAGGAGGTTTTGGTGGCCTGGGATGAAGGGGGAAGTGAGGCGTTATGTGGAGTGTTGTGAGGTGTGTGCAAGGAAGGAATAAGGTTCCCTCTGCTAAGCCGCAGGGGTTGATTCAAGTGGTGGTTGAGCCAGTGAGGCCGTGGACACATGTTAGTACGGATTTTGTGGGGGAGCTGCCTTCAAGTCGAGGTTATCGTTACATCTGGACTGTGCTGGACATAAAAGCTGAAGCAGGCCCACTTCATTCCTTTGAAGGGGTTGCCCTCTGCAGAACGGGTTGGCTGAGTTATATGATCAGCATGTGTATAGATTGCATGGGTGTCCTGAACAGGTGTTTAGTGATCGTGGAGTTCAGTTTACGGCTCAGTTTTGTAGCCGATTTTTGGAGGCATTGGGGCTCAGAGGCGTTTGACTACTGCTTATCACCCTTCCTGTAATGGCGCTGTGGAGAGTGCAAAAATCCTTGGGGGCATATTTGCGAATGTTTAGTAATAAGGAGTAGAACAACTGGTCTGACCTCCTGCCCTATGCCGAAATGGCATATAATAGCTCCGTGCATTCTTCCACTGGGAAGTCTCCTTTTGAGATAGTATACGGACAAGAAGTGGCCCCTTTACCCCAGCTGTTGAATTTGGGGAAAGAAGAGGAGGGTGGTGGAGGATAAGAGCACAGGAGGAGTGGAAGGAGGGTGACGGAAGTTTTAAAGAAGGCGCAGCAGTCATATAAACTGTTCGGGGATCGCAAGAGACAGGAAGGGGAGGAGTATAGCAAGGGGGATTTAGTGTGGTTATCGACGGAGAATTTAAAGTTGGGTTACAAGTCGAAGAAATTGAGTCCAAAATATATTGGGCCTTTTAGGATTGAAAAAGCTGTGAATAAAGTATCGTATACCCTCCTGCTGCCTAAAAGTTTGGGAAAGGTGCATCCCACCTTTCATTGTAGTCTTTTAAAGAAATATGTGAACCCCTTTCCTCCTTTAGATTGAATAATGTTTTATTTCCTCAGGATGAGGACGAGGTGGAGGAGACCGCTATGTCAGGATTGGGAAACCTGAGCTTGGAAGAAGCCCAGGTTCCCAGCCTGTCATGAGGCAGCAGCGACCTTCACTTTAGTTCTGAGGTGACCTTTGTCCCAGATTCGCTGAGACTGCTGAGTCTGACTGGGAGTGATGCAACTTCCAGGTGCTTGAGAGGGAAGTGAGGTAACTCCTCCAAGCCAGGACATTGGACAATTGGACTTGTGACACTGACTTCATGACCCCTGGGGTCATGCCCCTTGAATTACTGGGATTGCTGACTCACTTGGAGCTGATGTAACCCTGCCTGGACATTGCATGGGTAGGGGAGGGCTAGGGGGGTATAAACGGTGTGTTTGGGTGGCGGGCCGGGGCTTTAGCTTCACATGTCTCGTACCTTCAATAAAATCGTGTTGGACCAAGATACCATCTTCGTGTGATCCCTACCGTGTGTTGGAGAGTCGTTACACCGGGTCTGCACACACACTCTCTTTCCAAGGCGAGTGCGTGCATGGTGTGCAGGCTCAGAAAGCACTCGTGCCTGCCAGTGCCTGCAGTCAAGCAACTCTTACTCTAGAGTTAGAGGCGCTCGTCTTTAGGTACTGAAGCCTTTAACTTCTCTGGGTCTGCACACAACACACACTCTCTCTTTCCAAGGCGAGTGCGTGCATGGTGTGCAGGCCCAAAAGCACTCATGCCTGCCAGTGCCTGCAGTCGAGCACCTCTTGCTCTAGAGTTAGAGTCGCTCATCTTCAGGAACTGGTAGCATGACTACTCTAGGTCTGCACACCACACACACACTCTCTTTCCAAGGCGAGTGCGTGCATGGTGTGCAGGCCCAGAAACACTCATGCCTGCCAGTGCCTGCAGTCAAGCACATCTTACTCTGGAGTAAGTTGCACTCATCTTCAGGCACTGGTAGTACGACTACTCTAGAGTAGAAACAGCAGATAAGAAGAACCCTCCTTAAAACATGTGCTGGGAAGGGGAGCATGGGTGGAGCATGCTTCCCCCTAATGGGCTGCTAGAAAACAGATTTTTTTTTTGGCACCGAAGAGCAAAAATAGTTATCTGTCCTCTCGATATTGGGAGGCTCCCAAAAATTTGGATCGGGGCCCCTCTCTGAAAGCCAGGACACAAATTGGGTCAAGGTTGACCTCGAATGCACAACCCTATCTTATAGGCATGTTTAGCTCCTCCAGTGTGATTCTGTGTTACTCTTGGGTCAGAGTGGGGGTCAATCCAAATGCCCAGCATTCAGCCTGAGCAATTTAGCACCAAACCCGATCCTTGAGAGCAGTTTTGGGGAAATGTATCCAGAGACACCATATGACAGCGTATAGCACACCACCAGCACATGCTGTATATACTTTTTTTTTATCCAATCGTCAAATAGCAGCCATTTAGCCAGAATGGAAAATTGTCAGGCAAGCGCCAAAGAAAAACCGTTCATGTTGAACCATTCTTT
This sequence comes from Anolis apletophallus, assembly GCA_030556195.1. Taxonomy (NCBI): domain Eukaryota; kingdom Metazoa; phylum Chordata; class Lepidosauria; order Squamata; family Anolidae; genus Anolis; species Anolis apletophallus. Next base: position 2,549 of record JARBWK010002072.1, read on the forward strand.
TATATTTCAAATTACTGTTTTTATTAAGGGGAATGTAATTCTTCAATCATTTCCTTCTCAATAGAACCAAAGAGTAATTTAGCTATTTCCTTCTACATGCGAGGAAGTCTTTGGAAACGGCGCAGTTTTACGACTATTTGCCGGTCGAAGCCTATTCTGTGCAAAATTCACATGGGTTTGTTTTGTGCAGAAAATGGTTGTAATGAGGTCACTATGTGCATTGAGGATTTTGTCTTTGTTTTGTTGTCGGATGTGCGGTTTGTATTGTTGCATTTGTGTTGTGTTGGATGATTGGATGTTGGACAGACTACAGGAGGTTAACGAAGAATATTACAGTGCACAGCCTCTGAGAAGTTCCGTTGCTATAGCAACAGGAGGCGGAGCCTACACTGGCTTTAGAATGCCCAGGTTTGAAATTCTTCAGTTAGTCAGGAGCGGTTAGACTAGCTGGTGGCAGTTTGAGAAGCTGCTGTTGTCTGTTCTGAGGAGAACAGATAAGTCTGTGTTGTAATACTGCAGAAGGCAGCTAGGTTTAGAAAGCCTATGTGAACCGCTGTTAGTAGTAGGCATGGTTTAGAATCCAAAAATGGCGATTCTTAAATCAAATGGGGGTTGATTAGTAAAAGAAAGACTTAAAAAAAATTCCCAAAAAATTTCTGAAATGTAACTTAAGTACTAACGAAATTCGTTAGTAATTCGTGTATGCCAGAGCATGCGCATTCCAGATGTTTTTTTTACAACTCCCAGAAATCCTAACAGCTGGTAAATTGGCTGGGATTTCTGGGAGTTGTAGGCCAAAACTTGAATAAACCACACTGAATTCTAGATGGGACTCTCCAAATAGGAAGGAGGGAGGGAAGGAGGGAGGGAGGGAGGGGTTTTCTATTCTTGGAAGCAGCAAAAGAAAAGGAGGAGGAGCCCCCCCTCGCTCCTCGCTGCCTCTCTCTCACCCCGATCCTGAGGGAGCGAGGGCCCAAGTTTGCCCAGGCTGAGAGGAAAAGGAAGAGGCCTGAGGCTGTGAGTAATGGTGGGAGTTGAAGTCCAAAACACGTACCTGGAGGGCTGAAGCTGGCCCCGCGATGGGGCATGGCAGAGCAATGGGGAAGAGAAGCATCTGAGAGAGCGCAGGGAGAGAGAGGAGGAGAAGCGCGCGCATGTGTGTGTGTGAAGCTGGCCCCTGAGATGGGGCATGGCAGCAGAGCAACGGGGGAAGAGAAGGAGGGGGAAGCCTGAGAGAGAAGAGGAGAAGTGCGCGACGTGTGTGTGAAGCTGGCCCCTGCGATGGGGCATGGCAGCAGAGCAACGGGGAAGAGAAGGAGGGGGAAAGCCTGGAGAGAGAGGAGGAAAAGCGCGCGCGTGTGTGTGTGTGAAGCTGGCCCCTGCGATGGGGCATGGCAGCAGAGCAACGGGGAAGAGAAGGGGGGGGAAGCCTGGAGGACTACACTTTCCAGAATGCATTGCCTACCTAGCAGCAGCGTCACTTCCAGTTCCCCATAGAAATGCGGGAAAAAGAAGAAGCTGAATGAAGGCGGGAAGGAAATGAGGGGGAGAAGACAGGGAGAAGTGAGTAGTACGTAGTACAATAATTAATTAATTAATAATTAAGAATTTCTTACGATCATAACGCAAATTGTTGGCCTCAAGGACCGTAAAAGGAAGTCTACTTCCGGGATCGCGGCAGCAATACGTAAAACCTCAAAAGTCCCATTACATACGAATCTCTTACGAATCCTTTTAATTTCCGTTTCATTTTTCTCATGCCTAGTTAGTAGGTTAGGCTGGAAAGCTAACGTGGAAGAGAGATAAAATTCCTATTGTGGCAGAGTATCTATAGAATTGTCAAGCTAGTGTTTGAGGAAATTCAGTCAAGCATTGTATTTAGGAACTTTGTAACCTTAAGATCTTTGCCACTAAAGAGATATTGTAACCACCTAAGCTCTTGAACTATTGAAACCTCCACGCTTGAAACACTGTTTAAATAAACTTTACAGTTCTTTAAGAAAGACATCTCCTCTCATGATTCCTTCACACACAAGCCTCTAAAACCAATTCTTCCCAGTGGGTAGCCAAGTGTAGTGAATGGTGGCAGCAAAGGTTAATAAACAGTGTCAGTGGGAGTTTAGGTCCGTGCCCTGACACAGTTCTCCACAGTTAGATTGAAGAAAAAGATCTTCACATAAACGGGTGGCAAAAGATTCCGCACATAAATTTGTGGCAACGACCCTGTCACAGTTTTGAGTTAGAATCATTACACAAATAGACGCTAGTTGTAAGCGGCGTTGTTACAAAGGTAATTTTGCTACACATACAAAAACAATTCTACCCAGAAAAAATGCTGTTTTCTGCGCAGAATAATGGTTGAAGCCTATTCTATGCGGAAGCGAAGGCAGGCGGACGGGCAGGAAGAAGGAAAGGGGCAGCATGGCACCGGCGGGGCTGAAGGCCGTTGTGGAGGAGAATGCCGAGTTTTTACGCTGAATTACCAAGGTGATATGACCTCCTTCCATTACTGATTACCATTACTGATAAACCAAGATGGCCGCGTTGAGCAGACGCCGGAACACCGAGCTCCGCCGGGGCCTATGTAGTCTTTCCTACACAGCACCCCCACCTACGAGGTCAGTTACCCCATGCACAAGGGGCAACTTGCAGGACTTTAGGGTGAACTCCTGCTCGTTGTTAGAAGCGCCAGCGAGTTCCCCGCTTCTCTTCGAGGCTCTCCAAGCCGAGGCCGAGGTTGCCCTTGAGGTTGCTCGGGCTCTGGCCTCGGTTCTCAGGATCCATGTGAGCATGAAGGACGCGGCGGCCTCCAGGAGGACTATTGGACCAACAGCGACCGCAGCGACCACAGCGACCCCTCGGAATTGCTTGCCATGGTTCCCTGTTCCCTGGCCGGGCTTGGAGGAGGCCGAGACGCCCACCCCCCCTAACTTCACCCAGAGGGAGGCAAGCGACCGCCCTCCCGACACCATCCAGGGCACCACCCAGGACGCGCCGCCGGATTCCACCCACCTCCTTCTTGGCTTCAGCCGGCTGGTCGAGCGGCTGGCCGCCTGGCTAAGGGAGATGGAGGAGCTGAGGCCGATGCTGGCATCCCTCTGCAGTGCGGACGGCCCGTGCCGCCTGGACCCCCACCCCGGGACTGGGGAGGTGGCGGCCGGCGGAGCGCCGGACCCGCCATGCCTGGACCTGCTGCGCCTGGGTCCAGTGGAGAGGAAGACAAGTGAGGCGACTGCTTCTGGCCCCCTGTGCGGCCACCGCTCGGGCTCGCCGAGTGTCCTGGTTCCGAGGAGCCAGGCGGAGGAGAGGTGCACGGAGACCTCGAGGAGCACCCCGCGGGAGGGGCTCCTGGAGGATGGTTGGCTGCCTCTTGAGTAAGACCCCCTCCTCGAGGAAGGGCCCCCATCCGGGGGCGAAGCATCAGCCAGACGGGTGGCGGTGCCATGGTGGAGCCCGTGGAAGGCATTGGGACACCGGGCTCCCCCGACCCCGATGGAGAGGGCGTTGGCCGGCTGTATCAACATGGCGCCGACCCTGATCGGTTTGGCGTCTTTAGGCCCACCCCCTCATCCACCCCAAAGACTGCGACCACACCCCTTGCGGTCTCCATGCTGGAGTGGCCGCCACTGCTGGCTTTTCCGCCGCCGGCCTTTTCACTGGAGGCCACAAGCACCGCCATACCGCTGCCCCCGGGGTTCCTGATGGGGTCCCTGATGGATGCGCTTGACGTCTCACGGGTCCTTGCAAGGGCCCCTGTGGAGCGGCCCTGGCGACGAGCTGACCGATTACCAGTGATCCCCATGGTTATGACCAGCCCACAGGCTGCACCGCCACCGGCTGGTGACAGGCCTACTGTCACCGGTGGCCCTGTGACCGGGATCACTGCTAACTCTGGAGGCCCTGAGGCCGGCCCTCCCCCCCAGTGCCCCAATGGAGCGCCTAGAGGCCATGGACAGCCGGTGGCCACCGCGGGGCATGGTCCGAGATACGGCGAGAGGACTAGTAAACAACGGAAGAACCCTCTGCCACCTCAGACGAAACAGAGGAGGGGCCGAAGGTGGGGAAGGGGGCGGGGCCAGAGGAAATCCCAGCCCTGCTCTGCAACATCCAGAGGGTTTCGCCCCAGAACCTTCAGGAACACCAACCTCAGGCGCCGGGTTCCCCCATTGATGAACCCCCACCCCAGTAGGTTTGATAATCCGACGCTGGCGAGCCCGGAGCCACAGGCTTGCGACGATCGCCACCGTATGGAACTAGAGTCCCTGAGGACGTTGTTCGATCTGTGGGACCCTCCTAGGCTTCCCCCATTTGACGGTCGAGCCTGATAGCTGACCTTAGAAAGCTCTGACCCACATGGGCCCGAGCTTGGCTTCCCCTTCCCGTTAGTTTTAGTCATTCCCTGTCGATGTTGTTTGTCTTGTTGTATGCTCTGTATTTTTTTATGTCAAACTGTAAACTGCTCTGAGCCCTCGGGGAGTGGCGAAATAGCAAGTTTGAACTATAAATAAATAAAAATAAATAAATAACATTCACATGGGTTTGTTTTGTGCAGAAAACGGTAATTTTGATACACATACAAAAACAATTCTACCTAGAAATTTTTTTGCTGTTTTCTGCGCAAAATAATGGTCGAAGCCTATTCTGTGCAAAATTCACATGGGTTTGTTTTGTGCAGAAAATGGTAATTTCGCTATACATACAAAAACATTTCTACCCAGAAAAAGTTGCTGTTTTCTGCAAAAAAAATTAAAAATGGTCAAAGCCCATTCTATGCAAAATTCACATGGGTTTGTTTTGTGCAGAAAATGGTAATTTAGCTATACATACCAAAACCGTTCTAGCCAGAAAAATTGTTGTTTTCTGTGCAAAATAATGGTCAACGCCTATTCTGTGCAAAATTCACATGGGTTTGTTTTGTGCAGAAAAAGGTAGTTTTGCTACACATATAAAAACAATTCTACCCAGAAAAAATTGCTGTTTTCTGCGCAAAATAATGGTCGAAGCCTATTCTGTGCAAAATTCACATGGGTTTGTTTTGTGCAGAAAATTTTGCTATACATACAAAAACCATTCTAGCCAGAAAAATTGCTGTTTTCTGCACAAAATAATGGCCGAAGCCTATTCTGTGCAAAATTCACATGGGTTTGTTTTGAGCAGAAAATGGTAATTTCGCTACACATACAAAAACAATTCTACCCAGAAAAAAATAGCTGTTTTCTGCGCAAAATAATCATATGTGAATTTTGTGAAAAATAAACTCTGAAGTGCAAATATTTTCATCTGTTAGGCTTTTTCACAGTGAATATTTTTGATGCAGTTTGATACCACTTTAATTGCCCTGGCTCAATGAAATGGAATCCTGGGAGTTGTCCTTTGGTAATGCCCAGAACTCTTGGAAGATCTCCACTACTCCTTTCCACCTAATTCCAAGGAAGCCCCTTGGGTGCTGGACGAGTGCCTGGCCGCTGTGACTGTCTTGATGAGGACCAATAAGCTGAGGATCCATCCCAACAAGACAGAGGTCCTCCAGGTCGATCGTAAACCGGATCAGGGTATAGGGTGGCAACCTGTGCTTGACGGGGTTGCACTCCTTCTGACGCCACAGGTCCACAGCTTGGGTGTCCTCTTAGATTAATCACTAATGCTTGAAGCCCAGGCGTTGGCGGTGGCTGGGAGGGCCTTCGCACAACTAAAACTCATGCGCCAGCTGCGACCGTACCTCATGAAGTCGGATCTGGCCTTGGTGGTCCACGCCTTAGTCACCTCCAGATTGGATTACTGCAATGCACTCTACGTGGGGCTGCCCTTGAAGATAGCTCAGAATTTTTTAATTGGTCCAACGGGCGGCAGCCAGATACTTATTTATTTATATATTTATGCTTCACATTTATAGACCGCCACTCCCCGAAGGCTCGGAGCGGTATGCATAAATACTAGGCATGAGAAAAATGAAACGGAAATTAAAAGGATTCGTAAGAGATTCGTATGTAATGGGACTTTTGAGGTTTTACGTATCGCTGCCGCGATCCCGGAAGTAGACTTCCTTTTACGGTCCTTGAGGCCAACAATTTGCGTTATGATCGTAAGAAATTCTTAATTCTTAATTAATTAATTATTGTACTACGTACTCACTTCTCCCTGTCTTCTCTCCCTCATTTCCTTCTCGCCTTCATTCAGCTTCTTCTTTTTCCCGCATTTCTATGGGGAACTGGAAGTGACGCTGCTGCTAGGTAGGCAATGCATTCTGGAAAGTGTAGTCCTCCAGGCTTTCCCCCCCTCCTTCTCTTCCCCGTTGCTCTGCTGCCATGCCCCATCGCAAGGGCCAGCTTCACACACACGCGCGCGTGTGCTTCTTCTCCTCTCTCTCCAGGCTTTCCCCCCTCCTTCTCTTCCCCGGTGCTCTGCTGCCATGCCCCATCGCAGGGGCCAGCTTCACACACACACACACGCGCGCGCTTCTCCTCTTCTCTCTCCCTGCGCTCTCTCAGATGCTTCTCTTCCCCGTTGCTCTGCCATGCTCCATCGCAGGGGCCAGCTTCAGCCCTCCAGGTACGTGTTTTGGACTTCAACTCCCACCATTCCTCACAGCCTCAGGCCTCTTCCTTTTCCTCTCAGCCTGGGCAAACTTGGGCCCTCGCTCCCTCAGGATCGGGGTGAGAGAGAGGCAGCGAGGAGCGAGGGGGTCCTCCTTTTCTTTTGCTGCTTCCAAGAATAGAAAACCCCCTCCCTCCCTTCCTCCTTCCCCTCCCTCCTTCCCCTCCCTCCTTCCTATTTGGAGAGTCCCATCTAGAATTCAGTGTGGTTTATTCAAGTTTTGGCCTACAACTCCCAGAAATCCCAGCCAATTTACCAGCTGTTAGGATTTCTGGGAGTTGTAGGCCAAAACCATCTGGAATGCGCATGCTCTGGCATACGAATTACTAACAAATTTCGTTAGTACTTAAGTTACATTTCAGAAATTTTTGGAAATTTTTTGTAAGTCTTTCTTTTACTAATAAACCACCCCCCCCCCCATTTGATTTAAGAATCGCCATTTTTGGATTCTAAACCATGCCTAATAAATACAATCCAACACAGAGTACACATATAAAACCAACACATTACCTAACATTGAATATAAATACAAGAAAGTGGAGGTGAACTAAGGGTTGCATATCAGGTGGGATCGATAGTCAGTTTAGGGGCCGTAGGTAAGGTTAGGGACCAAGCAGCCCTAAAGTCTGGTTTTAGGGGCCCATTCCGCAACCTCAATGCGGCCATACCTCCAAGTGATAGGGGGGAGGACTCCAGTCGGATGGCAAGGAGGGGTCTCAACCATGGCGATATGGGAGGCCCTCACCGCTCCATACTGGGCTCCTTTAGGAGAGTTTAAAGTTCCAGTCCGACTCCAGCTCCCGGCCATCAGACCCCAGAAAACTCTGGGGCCGAACCCCCGGTGCTGAAATTTACGTCGGTTGACTTTGTATTTCAGATGTTCCTCTGGTTCAGCTTCCGGCGCCCGTGTTTCAGCCCGCTTGCTCTTCTGGGCAGCCGGAGCTGCCGCTCTGCACTCCTTCCGCTGTAGAACTCTCTGGTCGTTGCCGGATGTGGCGCTCTGTGACTGGCGCCCCCTCTGCTTCCTCCCAGCTCTGCAGTCACGTCTATGTCAAGAGTGACCGATTGGGTTGCTGGGAGGAAGTTATCTGGAGTGGCTTACAGGGAGCGGTCAACCCCCCTGTTTAAGGAGCTCCATTGCCTGACGGTCATCTTCCGGTCTCAATTCAAGGTGCAGGTTCTTACTTACAAAGCCCTGAACGGTTTGGGACCCCCCCCCCCCACCTGCGTGACCGCATTTCTGTTTACGAACTCACACAATCTCTTTGATCATCTGGAGAGGCCTTGCTCTCGCTCACGCCCCCTTTGCAGGCGCGATTGCTGGAGACGAGGGAAAGGGCCTTCTCTATGGTGCCCCCGACTCGGGAACTCTCTCCCTAAATGTCAGATTATTGCATTTTGAATAGCAATTCATGAGTCAGCACAAGATATATTTTCGCAGTTTGAGATGAACTGCAGTGTGACATGTTTGACACCAGATGGCGCTGTCTCAAGACTGCTAAATGGAACCTTGAGGAATGTCAGTTACAAAGTGACAGTTGGGATTTGTCAGTTGGGATTCAATATCTGTGAGGAAAGGATGTTTAGAAAGGTAGCTGTGATGGCTGTTGTTTTCGATGTTTTGCCAGTTATTGTTAAATACAATTCAATACAAAGTTATATATTTACCTTGTGAATTGAATGAGAGTTTCATTATTCACTCGAACAGAGACTGGAGTTTTTGGGCCGATGGGGAATTAAACTTCTATATTTCTGTTGCCTATCCGCTGTGACATAAATTTCCTCTGAAGCACTTTATCTACCCATTGGATTGATCTCCCTACATCACTCTGTAACCCCCCCCCCCCCAATGGCTAGCCATGCCCGACGCTGCACGTGCCCGCTGTTTTTAACATTTTTAATTTACTACATAGTGTTTTAAAATCTCTTCTGTGTTATTACTTTGTGTTTAGTTTTTTGGTTGTTTGTTTTGTGGATGCAATGTTGTATTTGTATTTGACGGGCTTGGCCTCATGGTGGGGAGGCCCGACTGCCTGGCTTGGATGGCGAGGCATTATGCCCGACATCCTCAGTTAAGAGCCTTGGGGTCGTTTTTGACCCGTTGCTGTCGATGGAGGGCCAGGTCTCCAGGGTCAGCAAAACCGCCTTTTTCCGTCTGTGGCAAGCTAGGCGTCTGTCCCCCTACCTATCCAGAGACAACTTGGCCACAGTGCTCCAAGCCACGGTCATCTCGAGACTGGACTACTGTAACGCCCTTTACATCGGCCTGCCCTTGTCAGTGATCCAGAAACTTAAGCTCGTCCAGAATGCCGCTGCCCGACTTCTCACTGGGGCCCCAGTGAGATGTCCCATAACACCCATCCTCCAGCAGCTCCACTGGCTTCCGGGCGAGCACCGGATCACCTTCAAGGCGATGGTGTTAACTTTCAAGGCCTTGCATGGTCTGGGGCCGCTGTATCTGAGGGATACCAACCCCAGAGGTCACTTCGTTCCGAACAAATGAACCTCCTGGAAGTGCCGACCTTCAAAGCAATCCGTCTCACATCGACCCAGTGCAGAGCCTTTTCTGTAGTGGCGCCGTCAATCTGGAACACCCTTCCTAGCAATGTACAGGCCACGCAGGACCTTCTCTCCTTCCGCAAGGCCTACAAGACTCATCTTTTTCGGCTAGCCTTTGATTTCTAGGCCGGAAATCTTTTTAAAGCTAGTTCAGGGCTGTCCAACTGGCGGCCCGGGGGGCAGCACCTTCCCTGCGGCCCCCTAAGCTTTTTAATAAAAAAAAAACTAAAAAAAATTAAATTAAAATATTTTTTAAAATTACCCACTTCCGGGTTTCGGAGCACGTATCGCGAGACTACGGAAGCCACACGGGATTTCGCTCTCAATGCGAAATCTCGCTGCGTTGAGCTTGAAAATCCCGTGTGGCTTCCATAGTCTCTAATACTCCTGTTGCCGAAATCTCGGCTACTTAATCCCTGCGGCCCACGCAGACGTCATGTGTACCTTCCTGGCTGCTGCCTCGCTCGGTCGTCGCCTCTGCTCGTGGCCCAGCTGCTCCTGGATCCCGTGCGTTTGGGAAGGTAGGCTAACCTTTATGTTATTATTATGTAATTGTGCATTTGAATGCCCCCTGCATTTACTGTTAGTAAAATATTATATTTAATTGTACGCATGCCCCTTTTGAATGCCCCCTGCATTTAATGTTAGTAAAATATTATATTTAATTGTACGCATGCCCCTTTTGAATGCCCTCTGCATTTAATGTTAGTAAAATATTATATTTAATTGTACGCATGCCCTTTTGAATGCCCCCTGCATTTAATGTTAGTAAAATATTATATTTAATTGTACGCATGCCCCTTTTGAATGCCCTCTGCATTTAATGTTAGTAAAATATTATATTTAATTGTACGCATGCCCCTTTTGAATGCCCCCTGCATTTAATGTTAGTAAAATATTATATTTAATTGTATGCATGCCCCTTTTGAATGCCCCCTGCATTTAATGTTAGTAAAATATTATATTTAATTGTACGCATGCCCCTTTTGAATGCCCCCTGCATTTAATGTTAGTAAAATATTATATTTAATTGTATGCATGCCCCTTTTGAATGCCCCCTGCATTTAATGTTAGTAAAATATTATATTTAATTGTACGCATGCCCCTTTTGAATGCCCCCTGCATTTAATGTTAGTAAAATATTATATTTAATTGTACGCATGCCCCTTTTGAATGCCCTCTGCATTTAATGTTAGTAAAATATTATATTTAATTGTACGCATGCCCCTTTTGAATGCCCCCCCTGCATTTAATGTTAGTAAAATATTATATTTAATTGTATGCATGCCCCTTTTGAATGCCCCCCTGCATTTAATGTTAGTAAAATATTATATTTAATTGTATGCATGCCCCTTTTGAATGCCCCCCTGCATTTAATGTTAGTAAAATATTATATTTAATTGTATGCATGCCCCTTTTGAATGCCCCCCTGCATTTAATGTTAGTAAAATATTATATTTAATTGTATGCATGCCCCTTTTGAATGCCCCCTGCATTTAATGTTAGTAAAATATTATATTTAATTGTATGCATGCCCCTTTTGAATGCCCCCCTGCATTTAATGTTAGTAAAATATTATATTTAATTGTATGCATGCCCCTTTTGAATGCCCCCCTGCATTTAATGTTAGTCATATATTATATTTAATTGTATGCATGCCCCTTTTGAATGCCCCCTGCATTTAATGTTAGTAAAATATTATATTTAATTGTATGCATGCCCCTTTTGAGTGCCCCCTGCATTTAATGTTAGTAAAATATTATATTTAATTGTATGCATGCCCCTTTTGAATGCCCCCCTGCATTTAATGTTAGTAAAATATTATATTTAATTGTATGCATGCCCCTTTTGAATCCCCCTTGCACTTAATGTTAGTCATATATTATATTTAATTGTATGCATGCCCCTTTTGAGTGCCCCCCTGCATTTAATGTTAGTAAAATATTATATTTAATTGTATGCATGCCCCTTTTGAATGCCCCCCTGCATTTAATGTTAGTAAAATATTATATTTAATTGTATGCATGCCCCTTTTGAATGCCCCCTTGCATTTAATGTTAGTAAAATATTATATTTAATTGTATGCATGCCCCTTTTGAATGCCCCCTGCATTTAATGTTAGTAAAATATTATATTTAATTGTATGCATGCCCCTTTTGAATGCCCCCTGCATTTAATGTTAGTAAAATATTATATTTAATTGTATGCATGCCCCTTTTGAATGCCCCCTGCATTTAATGTTAGTAAAATATTATATTTAATTGTATGCATGCCCCTTTTGAATGCCCCTCTGCATTTAATGTTAGTAAAATATTATATTTAATTGTATGCATGCCCCTTTTGAATGCCCTCTGCATTTAATGTTAGTAAAATATTATATTTAATTGTATGCATGCCCCTTTTGAATGCCCTCTGCATTTAATGTTAGTAAAATATTATATTTAATTGTACGCATGCCCCTTTTGAATGCCCTCTGCATTTAATGTTAGTAAAATATTATATTTAATTGTATGCATGCCCCTTTTGAATGCCCTCTGCATTTAATGTTAGTAAAATATTATATTTAATTGTATGCATGCCCCTTTTGAATGCCCCCTGCATTTAATGTTAGTAAAATATTATATTTAATTGTACGCTTGCCCCTTTGAATGCCCTCTGCATTTAATGTTAGTAAAATATTATATTTAATTGTATGCATGCCCCTTTTGAATGCCCCTGCATTTAATGTTAGTAAAATATTATATTTAATTGTATGCATGCCCCTTTTGAATGCCCTCTGCATTTAATGTTAGTAAAATATTATATTTAATTGTACGCATGCCCCTTTTGAATGCCCTCTGCATTTTAATGTTAGTAAAATATTATATTTAATTGTATGCATGCCCCTTTTGAATGCCCCTCTGCATTTAATGTTAGTAAAATATTATATTTAATTGTATGCATGCCCCTTTTGAATGCCCCTCTGCATTTAATGTTAGTAAAATATTATATTTAATTGTATGCATGCCCCTTTTGAATGCCCCCTGCATTTAATGTTAGTAAAATATTATATTTAATTGTATGCATGCCCTTTTGAATGCCCTCTGCATTTAATGTTATTAAATTATTTTATTTAATTTTTTGCTTTTGAATGCCCCTTTTGAATGCCCCCTGCATTTAATGTTAGTAAAATATTATATTTAATTGTATGCATGCCCCTTTTGAATGCCCCCCTGCATTTAATGTTAGTAAAATATTATATTTAATTGTATGCATGCCCCTTTTGAATGCCCCCTGCATTTAATGTTAGTAAAATATTATATTTAATTGTATGCATGCCCCTTTTGAATGCCCTCTGCATTTAATGTTAGTAAAATATTATATTTAATTGTATGCATGCCCCTTTTGAATGCCCCCTGCATTTAATGTTAGTAAAATATTATATTTAATTGTATGCATGCCCCTTTTGAATGCCCCTGCATTTAATGTTAGTAAAATATTATATTTAATTGTATGCATGCCCTTTTGAATGCCCTCTGCATTTAATGTTAGTAAAATATTATATTTAATTGTACGCATGCCCCTTTGAATGCCCCTGCATTTAATGTTAGTAAAATATTATATTTAATGTACGCATGCCCCTTTTGAATGCCCTCTGCATTTAATGTTAGTAAAATATTATATTTAATTGTATGCATGCCCCTTTTGAATGCCCCCTGCATTTAATGTTAGTAAAATATTATATTTAATTGTATGCATGCCCCTTTTGAATGCCCTCTGCATTTAATGTTAGTAAAATATTATATTTAATTGTATGCATGCCCCTTTTGAATGCCCCCCTGCATTTAATGTTAGTAAAATATTATATTTAATTGTAGCAGGGTCCCTATCACCGCGCAGGCGGCGACTGGCACCCCCCCTGTCGGGACGACCTGGCGACAATCCCAACGGCGGTCATCTGGACTGATACTGTCCCCCGTTTGGGCCTTTCCCGCGACACCCGGGAAAATCAAGCTAGTGCAGAATGCCGCGCCTGCTGACCCGCAGTGAGGGACCACATCCGCCTATTCTTGCCCACTGGCTTTCCCAACCCAATTGTCTTCAAGGTATTGGTATTGACCTTTAAGGCCTTCACGGCCTGGGGGCCTGCACCTGAGGACCGCCTTACCCCCTTTTGCCCCGAGATCACTGCGGTCAGCGACGGGAAATTTTTTGACCATACCATCAGTCGCTCCTGCCACCTATCCGCCCCCCCGACAGAGAGCCTTCTCAGCGGCAGCTCCCCGCTGTGGAACCCCCTGCCTGATAGATCCCAACCATCCGTTTCCCAGAAAGGCTTTAAGACCGCTCTTTTTAGCAGCATTTTCCTAACCCGATTGGGTGATATGTGGTATACCCTTGTATCTTTTGTATATCTCCTGTACCCCGTGTACGTTGAACTCGTGTTTTTTAAATGTCTTTGTTTTAATTGTAGGGCAGCATGCCCGGGCTTGGCCTGCCCAGGTGTATTTTTTGTCACCCGCCCCCGCCTGTAGGAGGGGAATAAAAAAGAAATAAATAAATAAATAAATAAATAATGTTAGTAAATATTATTTTATTTTATAATTAATAATGCAACTAGGTTTTAAGTAA
>JARBWK010002073.1:0-16308 GCA_030556195.1 Anolis apletophallus
ACTTCAAATATCACTATATCTTAGTCTGTTTTTTATTATGTTTGTTTTCTGTGTTAGTGTTTATTACTGGTGATATAACAGGAAGACATGCAAATGCTACAAACATAACACAGATTTCTAGTGTATTTATACCAACTTTTAAATTGTATGCTGATGTTTTTATGTTAAGCCACTTTGAGTCTCCTGCAGGAGAAATAAAGCAGGGTATAAATAAATATAATAAAAAGAATAATAAGTTATTTGTTCTCCAGTTGCATCTAGAATCATGGAATCATTGAGTTGGAAGAGACCTCATGGGCCGTCCAGTCCAACCCCTGCCAAGAAACAGGAAAATCGCATTCAAAGTTCCTCATAGAGCTTGTTCTTGAGATCCTTGATCATTTTAGTCACTTTCCTCTAGAAAAAATCCAGCTTGTCAACTTCTCCCTTCAATTGTGGTGCCCAGAACTGACCACAGTATTCCAGGTGTGGTATGACCAAAGCAAAATAGAGGGGTGGCATGACTTCCCTGGATCTAGACACTAGACTCCTATTTTATGCTGGTCAAAATCCAATTGGCTTCTTTAGCTGCCACATGATATTGTCAGCTCATGTTTAACTTGTTGTCCATGAGGACTCCAAGATCTTTTTTATATGTACTGCTGTCAAGCCAGGCGTCCCCCATTCTGTATCTTTGGATTTCATTTTGTTTAATGCCCAAGTGGAGTATTTTGCATTTGTCCCATTTGTCCCTATTATTTGTCCCTTCATTTTGTTAGTTTTGGCCCATCTCTCTAATCTGTTAAGATTGTTTTGGGCCCCAGTACGGGACAATTACCAGTAAGGATGCTCAAATTGAGAGAGGAATATAATCTGTTGGACCTCTGGAGAAGCAGAAACCCAAGGGAAAGGGGCTATACTTTTTTTTTTCACACCGCCACCAAAGGTGGTCGCAGTATAGACATGTTATGGGTCTCTAAGGCATTGGCTACGCAGGTGAGGAAGACAAGTATATGGCCTAGGTTACACTCTGACCACGGCCCTCTTACTCTGACGATAGACATGAAAAGGAAGAGGAGAAATTGGAAACTAAATGAATCCCTGCTGAGCTGCGAAGAGGACATCGAAACAAATAGAAAACTGATTAAAGAATTTTTCGAATTTAACGACGTCGGACAGGTACCATTGGAAACCCTCTGGGACGCAAGTAAGGCAGTTATGCGGGGAAATTTTATCCAGCAAGGAATACAGAGGAACCGACAGAGAAACGAGAAGGAGAATCGTCTGAAGGAGGAGCTGAGGAGGAAAGAGTGTCAGCTGAAACGGCAACCGAAGGACAAAGTTACGGAGTGGGAAATTGGTAGGATAAAATCGGAGCTGCACTCGCTAGAAACGGAAAAGATGGCCTGGAACCTCAAAAGGTTGAAACTGAATTACTTAATAAATGCTAACAAGCCAGGGAAGATCAAACAGAACGCTCACCTCTCAGGAAGAGATAGCACACTGCTTTCAAAATTTCTACCAAGAGCTTTATAAGAAGGGGAATATAAAATTAGAGGACGTTTCGTCCTATATTTCCAACCAAAAAATCAAGAAGATAAGCGATTCCCAAAGGGAAGAGTTGAATAAACCGATCACGGAACAGGAGATCCAAAAGGCGATAAAGAACCTCCCAGGGAATAAAGCTCCTGGCCCAGATGGAGTAACAGCAAAATATTATAAGGTGTTTCGGGAAGAGGTGACACCCTATCTGAAAAGCCTGATGAACAATGCGCTAATTAATGGAAGGATCCCAGAGACATGGAAAAGGGCAAATATTTTTGTTATACATAAGAGCGGAACAGACCCGAAGAGGGTAAAGAATTATCGCCCTATTTCGTTGTTAAATAATGACTACAAGCTGTTCGCCTCGGTGATAGCGAGTAGATTAAAAATCCTTTTACAAGAAACAATCCACCCAGATCAAGCTGGCTTTTTGCCCCACAGATTTCTGAAAAACAATATCAGGGCAATGATTAATATAATAGAATACTATGAAAAATACCCCCAGAAAGAGGTCGGATTGCTTTTGTCGACGCAGAAAAGCGTTCGACAATGCCAACTGGGGTTTCCTAATTCACCTCATCAGAGAACAGGACCTGGGGTACGCATTTGAGAATGCAGTCCGGGCCATCTATTCTAATCAAAAAGCTACTTTACTTATCAATGGTGATTCGGCTGGCACATTGGATGTAGAAAAGGGGACCAGGCAAGGCTGCCCACTCTCGCCTTTGTTGTTCATATTCCTCCTAGAACCACTCTTAGAAGCAATCAGGAAGGACGATCGTTTAAAGGGCCTGCGCGTTAAAACCACACATTGGAAGGTGAAAGCATATGCAGACGACATCGTCTGCATTATGGAAAACCCTCTAGAGAGCTTCAAGCTATGGATAAGGCAAATAACAGAGTTCGGAAAAGTGGCGGGCTTAAAGATCAATATGGATAAAACAAAAATCCTGACCAAAAATGTCAACCAGGAAAGGAGGACTCGGCTACAACAAATCTCAGAGTGCGATTTGGTGAGGAAAATAAAATATCTGGGCATACAACTGACAGCGAAGAACAATCAGCTCTTCCAAAATAATTATGGCCCAGTTTGGTCAGAGATAAAAAAAAAACTGGAAAAGTGGAAATTCCTCAACTTGAATCTACTAGGCAGGATTTCAGCAATCAAGATGGGAGTTCTCCCGAGACTTATGTTTTTATTTCAGAACTTACCAATTATTAGATCACGCCTTTGTTTTAGATCCTGGAGAACTGACTTAATTAAATTTGTGTGGTGTTCAAGGAAGGCAAGAATTAAGTTTAATATATTATGCGACCGCCGTGAGAGGGGAGGTCTAGGTCTACCCAATCTTCAACTGTACCATGATGCAGCCGCTCTGAGCTGGGTGGTAGACTGGGCCACTTTGAAAGACAGTAACCTGCTAGCAGTGGAGGGGTTTGATCTGCGCCGGGGGTGGCACGCCTACCTCTGGCACGAGAAGGCGCTGGTGGAAAAAAACTTCTCGAACCATTTTATACGGGCATCACTCCTTAAAAGTTGGAATAGATATAAGGACCGGTTCTACCAAGCGACACCACAATGGCTATCGCCACAGGAGGCCCAACAGATCAGGGAACTCCCAACCAGTAAATGGTATACTTACGAACAGCTGATCACCAAAGTGGGTACGGAGTGGTCACTCAAACCGCTAGAAGAATTAAGAGATCAATCCATCGAAATGTCATGGTTTCACTATGCCCAATGTAAGGAAAGCTTCAAGCGGGATGTACAGAGGAATTTTAACACACAGCCTACGGTTTGGGAGAAAACCATGAAGTCACATAAAAAATAATAAGTACCCTATATAATCAATTACTCGAGTGGGAGACAGAAACGGAAACGATCAAGGACACAATGACACGATGGGCTCAAGATCTGGGTCACTCAATCATGTTACGGGAGTGGGAAACCCTCTGGAGGGTTAAAATCAGACAATTGGGCTTTTCTCATGTGACAGAAAATTGGTACAAAATGTACTACCACTGGTACCACACCCCGGTGAGCTTGGCCAGATGCTACCCGGCAATGAGTGACTTATGCTGGAAGTGTAAGAAGGAGAAAGGCAGCTTCATGCATTGCTGGTGGCACTGTAAGATTTTAAGAACATTCTGGGGGGAGATTCATTCTCACATGGAAAAATTTTAGGGGCTAAATTTGAGATGAAACCGGGCTCCTACCTACTCCTTATCAATGTCACGAACTGGGACAATAATAATGAAAGGATTTTTTCTATGTTAGCTACAGCGGCAAGAATGGAAATTGCCCAGAATTGGAAAAAGGAAGGCCCGATATCAGTGAAAAATTGGTTCTGCCGCATCAGGGAAATCATAGATCTGGATAATCTAAGGAGCATGATCGTGGATCAAAGCAATAAGTCTAAGACAAACTGGGCTAAAGTCAGCGTTTACCTAAATGAGCTGAGCCCCAAAGTTATAGGCAAGATCAGTCAATGAGCGCGCCTGGAAGGTTAATTTATGGAAGAGGAGAAAGCTGGCATAAGGGCCAGGAGAGAATAGTGCGGGACACCTAATTTGGAGAGACCGGATCGACTGGACGGGAGCCACGGTGTAACCTCATTCCCCTTGTGTCTTACCCTCACTCCCCTTCCCTTTCCCCCTTCCCCACCCTCCCCAAGTTTTATTCCTGTATTTGAAAACAATAAAAATAAATAAATAAATAAATAAAAAAAAAGATTGTTTTGAATTCTGCTCCTGTTTTCTGGAGTATTAGCTAATGCTATCCCTCCCAATTTGGGTTTGCCTGCAAACCTGATGATCATGCCTTCTAACGCTTCATCTAAGTCAGTGATTCTAAACCTGTGGGTCCCCAGAAATCCCAACTGTTAGGATTTCTGGGAGTTGAAGGCCAAAACATCTGGGGACCCACAGATTAAGAACCACTGATCTAAGTAATTAATAAAGCTGCTGAACATAACCAGGCCCAGGACGGATCCCTGCAGCACTTCAGTCATCACTTCTTTCCAGGATGAAGAGAAAGCACTGCTGAGAACCCGTTGGACTCGTTCATTTAACCAATTACAGATCCACCTAACCATAGTTTTTCCCAGTCCACATTTGACTAGTTTGTTTACCAGAAGGTCGTGTGGGATCTTGTTGAAGGCCTTACTGGAATCCAGATATGCTACATCCATGGCATTCCTTGCATCTACTCAGCTGGTAACTCTATCAGATTAGTCTGACTCATTTTTAAAATCTAGGGTCCCTCCCACTCAGCTGTATAAAATCTACATTGAACCGGATTATATGGAAGTGGACCCAGATAATGCAGTTCAGAGCATATATTGTGGATTATCTGTCTTTAGATTCTGGGATATATGGCTATGTGGAAAGGCCCTAGGACTGCTTTAACTCAGTACCTATGGGGTTGACTTTAGAGATAGTTTTGATGCTGGGTTGTTGTAGGTTTTTCGGGCTTCTGTTCCTATACAGTGCAGCTGCCTGGTTGCTTGTGGACCTTTCTGGACAGGCTAAAAATGCGGAACCTGTTGCGCTTTTACCCGAAGCATCCAAAGGACTGAAGGAGTTGAGAACCATCATAATTTCTGCCCAGTAAGTATTTAAAAAAATTAAAGCTTGTTTTGGGGGGGCTTCGGGGTGGCTGGGGACCATCCCGGTAGTTACTGGCATGGCATCTAGACATCCCCCTAAAATTGCAAAAAAAAGGAAAGGAAAGGAAAAATAAATTTAGTTGTCATAAGGCTTCATAGGCTGCAGGCCAGTTTATTGAAAACACTTTTTAATTAAGTGTTACAGTAATCTTGGTTTTTCTGCTTTAACAGATGTATCCCCATAAAATTAGCTTCAAGCACAACTTGAAGTAAGGATCATGATTTACCCCTACTCCATACCTTAGGTCCAGGTTAAATAACATTTATGAATCTGCCCAAGACTTCTAAAATACTAATATTTCCAGAGATTTAAATTATTATGTTGAGTCCAAGAAAAAATGTATTTTCAGTGGTATTTCTGTTACTGAGGAACTTGTATCTGTCTGCCTTACGTGATTGCTTCTAAATAGGACTTAAGGGCCAGTTATTTTGATCTGATTGTAATTTTTTTATTAATTGACTCATCCACATATGAATAATTATTTTGCTTCTTATTATTGAAATTTCTATTTTTAGATGCTTTCTATTTCATTTGTATTATTTTTACTTGTTACTTCAAAAACTGCCTTGAATATTTTCTGACTGAAAAGGCATTGCATAACTTTATAAAGTAAACATTAACTTTATCAATTGTAGTTGAGACATCAGAAAGAAATGGAATTCTCAACATCCATCAAAATGCACAACAGAAAATCATAATCAGAGATGATGTACACATTTTGATGGGAGTTTGGTCTTGACTCTTCTTAATTAACAATGCTGAAGATGATAAACAATGATGATAATTTGTCTAGAGTCTTCTGACAAATCAATTTGTAATTGGATTAATAACATTGGCTTTCCTTGTTTGAACCTACAGAGCTGTGTTAATATGTATGGAGTGGAGAAGTGAAAGTCAATATTAGATCAATATTATCCAGCCTGACAGTTATCAATTTTGTTGTAATATTTTTCCTAGCCATACACCATGAAATCATATCTATATGAGAGGTGAGAGTCTGTGTTTATTCTGAGGGCCCTTCCACGCAGGCCCCAAATCTTGAAGCATCCAAACGATGCTTCAGGTTAATCTGGGTTAATCTGGAATAAACTGGGATTTCTCAGTTTACTCTAGATTAAGAAAAACACCTGAAAAGTTCCGGAACTTACTGCAAGGTCCGGATCTTTCCAGATGTTGGGCTTGTGGGCATTTACTTTTGGGACTGCTTTCTGCAATCAATATCCATTACTATCATGGCTCTTCAGGCTCTAATAGCCCAAAGGCACCCCATCCCATCCAGCTCCCTATCTTCCTTCTAAATTTACAGGCGGGTCCAGGCTGCATCCTCAGGCCCCTCAGAGAAAGCTCCCAATGAGATCATTTTGATGTAAGTTTAAAGGGAAAACAAAGGGCTGGGAGCCGGCTAGATGCCCTCTTGAGTTGGCTAAAAGCATGTAGCTAATCTCCTAGCAAAATACTGGGGATTGGGGTTGTTGTATGGCCTCAGTCCTATGAGGAACTGGGACTTAAAATCCCAGTTCCTCTCAGGATTTGGGCCTGACCGGAAAGGCTCTGAATTAGATATGAGCTCACTGACAGTAGTTGAAACTTTAAATACATTCTAGATTGTTTGAAAATTTGAAAGTCCCAGGAGATCTAATTCCTTTGTAAATTATAAACATGATTGTGGATTTTTCCTTATGTACTTTTTTTTTTGCAACAGCACCTGGAAGTTGTAACAGTGGAATAAGGGATGGAAGTACCTGGAAAATTGTGTAAAATGCCCTCTTCTTCTATATTGGTCCTCACCTGCTGTGTTCCTAAATAGCACATTGTACATTTATATTCAAACGTAGCCTACATATTGTAGAAGATGACATAGTCACCTATATTAAATTGTTAGCCCCAACAAGAGTTTGTTGCTGCATATCATCAAGTTGTTTCAGACTCAGGGTGATCCTAAAGTGACTCTAAAACAGAGGTTTCCTGGCAAGATTTGTTCAGAGAGGGCTTGCCTTTGCCTTCCTTAGAAGCTGAGAGTGAATAACTTGCCCAAGGTCACCCAGTGGGTTTCCATGGCTGAGTGGGGATTCAAAGCCTGGTCTCCAGAGTCATATTCAATGCTCAAATCACTGCACTACATTTGCTCTCTCCCCCTCAGAAATTATTGGCTTATATTTCCGGGGTTTTTCTTCAGGACAAAAGAGTCAACTTCCTGTAAAGATTAATCTACACACCCAAGCTAAACAAGTGAGGACTCTTTCTGCTCATATTGACATTTGCTTCTCTTTTTCTGAGCAACAACAACTGTTAATATTTGTATTCCTATTACCGTATATACTCAAATATAAGCCGACCCAAATATAAGCCCAGTCACCTAATTTTACCACAAACACTGGTAAAACAGATTAACTCAAGTATAAGCCGAGGGTGGGAAATGCAGCAGCTACTAGTAAATTTCAAAATAAAAAGATACCAATACAATTACATTAACTGAGGCATCAGTAGGTTAAGTGTTTTTGAATATTTACATAAAACTGTAATTTGGGATAATACTGGTTAACTCTTAAACCATTATTCTAACCTTCTTCAATGTAAATGTGCTTATGTAGCCTTTCAATAGTAATAAACACAGTTAAAATAAATGTAATAATAACAAAAGAGTAACATAATGGAAATGTAACCATAACAGTAATAATAGAGTAAAATAATAAATGTAATAAGAACAGTAATAAAGAGAGTAAAATAATACATGTAATAACAATAACAAAGTAAAATAATAAATGTAATAATAACAATAATAGACTAAAGTGATAGATATAAGAATAATAGAGTAAAATAATAAATGTAACAACAACAACAAAAGAGTAAAATAATAATTAACCTTGACTCAAGTATAAGCCAAGGGGGACTTTTTCAGCCTTAAAAAGGGGCTGAAAAACTAGGCTTATACTTGAGTATATACAGTACATTGGAAATGATATTGCTAAAGATACTGCTGCTGCAAAGTATCTGACTGCCTATGAGCCAGATGTTTTAAAAGTACTAAAGGTTAAATTAATGTGTATCTACACACACACACACACAAACTTGTATATATACATTACACCCCCAAGCTGGAAGCCTTTATCTCGTTTCCTAGTTAGTGCATTCCCCCAGCAAAGGCCTCGTCTGTTTTGATAAAAATGAAATACTGATTGCTCTCCTTAGCTTTTTTAAAATTCCCTTTGTTTCAGCTCTTTATGTTTTTGACTGCCTGATTTGTAATTATAGACAGATGTGGCAGAATGGCATATTTGGTGTGCTAATTATATCGAAAAGCATTTAGCATGTTCCTTTTAGACACAGTTCCTATCCCTGGCATCTAGTGTCAGTTCTACATACTCTGAAGAGCAAAAGCCTTAATTCTACGATTCACATTAATTCTGCACTCTGTAAAGCCTAGTTGTAGCTCCAGTTCTTAGTGTTCTTAAGATGTTAGAGGCATGCTGAGGAATGAATGGGAGAAAACCAAGTAAAAATCAGTATTATTACAACTTGAGAAAAAAACCCACTTTGGATAGTTACAACCCGCTATGATTATGTACAAGCATCCCCAGAAGAGACAACTGTAGAAAACCATTTCAATGTCTTACAGGTTTTTTCCTCCGAAAAAAATCAAAAGAAGCAGATCATGCAGCTTTTTAAATATTGCAATGGATAAACAGCAATTAATTATATTTAAAGACTAAAAAAATATCAGGAATGAATTACTTGTAGTAAGAGATGTCCCATGCTCAGAAATAGAATACCTGGCCAAACTGAAAGCCATACAGCGCTTCCACTACAAACTGGAACTGAGCTTGAATGTGTGTGCAGCCAGGGGTGGGGTCATAAAATGTTGGGTTGTTTTCCAGGCTGTATGTGTTCCAGAAACATCCTCTCCTGACATTTCGTCTGTATCTATGGCAGGCATCCTCAGAGGTTGTGAGGTGTGTTGGAAACTAGGAAAATGGGGTTTATATATCTGTGTGCGGTGAAGCTACGTTCAAATCAACCGGCTGGACAGGGTGGACCCTCTCTTAAAGATCCCACCGCTGCCGCCAATATGTGACCACTCCACTTCTGGACAGGCCTCAGACTGGACAATCTTTCTATGTCCACCCTGCTGACCTCCAATCCAAGGAAACCTCGGGTTACCTCAGCAACTTCACGTTTATTGGCAGGGTACTGTCTCACCCCTTCACCATTTAACTGACTGGAGTTTTAAAACTTCTCAGTGACCACTTGACCACGCTGCCACCATTTATCCGGCTGACCACTGACTTTGAGGGCCACCACCAATAAAAGAATCAGGAGAGGTGTTTTCCTTTTAAGATGCAAACAATTTATTTTGACACAAATGGGTACAATCTTGGTTGGTTTCAAACTTCCTTAGAGGCACAACTTTTTCTGTTACATAACACAATGGGGACCTATTATAGGGTTTCCACTAAACCTCTATAAACCCCTGCAACTTTAACTAGGGTCTCTATACCCTTTAACTGGACTGCTCACTAGCAGACCTTAAGACACACACTAACACTGGACCGTTCTCTTTCAGTCCTCAGGACACTCTCAACTAGAACATAACTCCTCCCCTCTCATTTGGCAGTTGGCTTCCCGCTCTTTTCCAACTGTAGAATTCAAACCTGAACATTCTACTAGCCTCTAGCCCTGGTTGCCATGGCGACAGCTCTTCTAAGCTTCTGCCATGCCTCCCTTCTGTTTCACCCACAGAAACAAACCATAGAACATTCAAAACAACATACATTTTAACACATGTCACACAACATTTACACACAAATAATCAACATCATTACATTACCTTCCTTCCTCCCGAAATTATTTTTAATTCACTCTGTCAGAGTGAATTAAAAATAATGCCGTTAGCAAGACATTATATAATCTTATACATTTCACATATACATTTATACTTACACAACTATATACAAACCATATCCATTCTGTAATCTGAATTTAAGTAACTCTCGATAAAGAGTCAGCTACTACATTCGATTTGCCTTTCACATGCACTACCTTAAAATCGTAGTCTTGCAAGAGTAAACTCCATCTTAAGAGTTTGTTGTTAGTACCCTTAACATTACTCAGCCATTTTAATGGCGCATGATCCGTCTGCAAAACAAACTTCCTGCCCCACAGATATGGTCTCAGTTTTTGAATCGACCACACTATGGCGAGACATTCTTTCTCGATGGTAGAAAGACTACTTTCTCGGCAATAGCTTTTTACTTAAAAACATTACAGGATGCTTTTCCCCATCCTCGTCAGCTTGACTTAAACCGCCGCAAACCTGTTTCTGATGCGTCGCACGTTAATATAAATGGACGATCAAAATCTGGAGCTTTCAACACTGACTGTGATGTTATGGTCTGTTTTAACTTGTCCATTGACTCCTGACATTGTGGTGTCCACACTACAACATTTGGACATGCCTTCTTGGTTAAGCCTGTCAATGGAGTCGCCATTCGCTAAAATTTGGGATAAACCTTCGATAATAACTGGCTAATCCCAAAAGGACCGAACCTGTTTTTGGTTTTGGGTATCGGCCACTTGTGTATCGCCTCCACCTTAGTAGGTTCTGGACCAATCATACCACTTCCCACCATGTGTCCTAGGTACTTGGACATTCGATTCCCTAAAGCGACACTTGGGTGCTTTTACTGTTAACCCTGCTTCTTTCAGTCGAAACAGCACCTGGTCTAGATGTTGTAGGTGTTCTTCCCAGGTATTGCTAAATACACCTATGTCGATCCATGTATGCCACACAGAAGTTACTCATACCCCGAGTATCTTATCTACTAATCGTTGGAAAGTGGCTGGGCTGTTTTTAAGTCCAAATGGTAAGACATTGAACTGATGTAACCCTTTATGGGTTCTAAAGGCCGTTTTCTCCCGGTCTCTGGGATCCATTGGTATCTGCCAAAAACCCTTGGTGAGATCTAGGCTACTGATGTAATTGGCTCTCCCCATTTTTTTCTAACAGGTCGTCTAACCTTGGCATAGGGTATGTATCGGTTTGCGTCACCTCGTTTAACCGTCTATAATCAACACAAAACCTTATTGTGTTGTCTGGTTTTTGAACTAACACGACGGGTGATGCCCAAGGACTACTGGATGGTTCTATAATCCCCATATCCAGCATTTCCTGAACTTCTCTATCAACACACTCCACGAGTTTCCTGTGACTCGATAGGAGTAGACGCAATGGGTAAGGCGTCTCCTGTTATAATTTGATGTTGCACCCCTTCTACTCTTCCCGGTAAACCGAAAAACAAATTTTTATACTTATGGAGCAGTTCTCTAAGTTGCTCCTGCTGTTTGCAAGTCAGCCCTTCATCAAGCTTTACCTGACTCACACTCTTGTCAGCCTTCCTATTCCCTTCCCAGAAATGAAGCTTGATCCATTTACACCTTCATTAACTATTATACATACATCTACTGATCTTTCAACATAAGGTTTAAGCGAGTTAACATGCACCAGTTTTTCCAGTCCTGATTGTAATTCTTGTATCAAGTAGTTAACTCTGCTGGCACGCTTAACAACTGTCCATGGTCCTGTCCATTTCAATTGAAGTTTGTTGACTCTTTCCGGGATCAAATATAGTACTTTATCACCAACGTCGAAGGATCTCTCTCGGGCTGATTGATCATACCAGGTCTTCTGTTTCTGCTGTGCTGCTGCAAGGTTGTCTTGAGCGATAACTCTTGCCATCTCCATCATCTCCCGTAAACTCTGTAGATACCGACTCACTGGAACTGGCTCTGCAACCGAGGAAGTCTCCCAGTGCTCTCTCACTAGATCCAGCGGACCTCTCGCCTTCCTTCCAAAGAGTAACTCGAAAGGGCTGTATCCTGTACTGCCTTGTGGAGTCTCTCTGCATGCAAACAGGAGTTGCTGTAGTTTCTCATCCCAATCGGCTGGATGTTGTTGAGTGTACGCCTTGATCATTCTTACTAAGGTCTTATTTAGGTTTTCCACAAGACCATTAGTTTGTGGATGGTAAGCAGACGATGTCAGATGTTTAATTCCACACATCTCCAACAGTCTTTCCATCAGTCTTGACGTAAACTGGGTTCCCAATCCGAAATCAGTTCTTTGGGATATCCTGTTCTTCCCCATATAGACAACAAGGCGTTCGCTACTGTGGTTGTATCAATATTAGTCAACGCCACTGCTTCTGGGTACCTCGTGGCATAGTCCATCAAAGTAAGGATATACCAACGTCCTCTATGACTTGCCTTTGGTAAGGGTCCCACAATATCGATCCCCACACGATAAAATGGTTCTCCAATTAGTGGCATAGGAATTAGGGGAACCTTGGTCTTGTCTTTTTCTGTTCCAACACGCTGACATGTATCACACGATTGACAAAACTCTTTTAATGTGCTGATACATATTGGGCCAAAAGAAATTTCTGGTGATGCGCTGTGTGGTGCGTCGAATTCCCATATGGCCACCTTGTGTGCTTGCGTGTGCCAAATTCATAAGTTGTTCCCTATAAGCTTGGGGCACAACTATTTGTGTACAAGAACTAGTTCCTCCTGGAGACTTTACACACATGGTCTCTATACAACACTCGTCCTTTAACTACAAATCTTGAAGGATTTTCTTTTGATAAGACTTTCGTCTCATCCTGAGCCGCAGTAAATAAAGATCTCAGTGTTTCATCTGCCTTTTTGCTCATTAGCAATATCCTCTTCTCCTGCTCCTGTTTTCACTAACTCTATTATATTTGAACTTGTCTCAGGATTTTCTTCAGGGATAATATCAACTGGTAAACAAGAAAACATCTTGCTGTTTAACTGGACCTTCAGTTAACTCATCATCTCTTGTTAAATACTTGATCTTCCTTACAATATCATTCCCAGCAGACAATCAAAAGGAATGTCCTCATATATTGCAAAATCCCAAAATCCTTTCCAATTCTTATATTGGATTGGCAAAGACACAACGTCGCACAACACTGCCCCTACTCCTTTTAGTCTAAGCTGAGACACAGGTTTTCTGAATGCCTCTGGCACATGTTCAGGGCAAATCACACACCTCGATCAGTGTCTCTCCATCCCTAATATTTCGTTTTGACCTACTTGAAGTAGTTCAAAGTAGTCATCTCTATCTGTAATCCAACATAACAAAAGGCATTGTTTTCTAAGGGATTATGTACTTGCATTGGGTCCGACGAACTCGCTCCTTTATTAGACTCAAGCCCCGTCTCAAAACTCTTTTCTATATTGGAGTTATACATAAGGAAGATTTTTCCTTGCTCTGTAGATACCATTGTGCTTTCATATGTCCACACTTGCATGAAAAACACATTCTCTTAGCCATATCAAAAGCTTGGACTGATTTTCCACTACTGAGGAGCCATCTCTGAGGTAATTTTTCTCCTCAGGCCCTTCTGTAGCAGCGTACTCTCCTGCAGCATTTTTAGCCTCTTGATATAGCAACACTTTGTATCTTTCTTGAAACAATGTTTCTTCACTGGTTTGTAGCCTTCATTGTACAAACTCCATCTCTCCCAATGTCACCTCTTATCCACCATAAGAGCTGCTTGAGCTAGGTGTTTCAAGTTCCTTTCATGACTATATTTTATCTCTGAGGAACATTTTGATAAAACTGTTTTCAGGATCATCAGATCATAGAAAGTTGGCACAGCTTGGTAATTTGAGCTGCACAACCATTGCTCCGAAATACTGGCTTTGCTTTATGCTGCTAAAAACTTTCGGTTTTCTCCTTTTCAAGGGGCCTGAACTTAACTCTGTAATTTCGGCGTCAACTGAAGCTTCTGTTGGATTTGTTTAAACTTCTGGTAAACCTTGTGGTCGGTTCTGCCATTCGCTATAAATCTCCAGCACTGTCCGTATTGTTTAAATATTCATCCATCTCTCCTCTTCAATTTCAAAATCATACAACATCTTTCAAAAAAAACCAAAAATTTCTCCACCTATCCCCTTTTAATACCGGGGAATTTCCTCAGAGTTGGTCTATAGAACCTTCTGCCTGCCTCCGAAGGTGGGATGAGAGGCATTCCCTCTCTCAGACTCCAACCTGGCTCATTTTCTTTGCAACTCCTCTCCTTTTTCTCTCTTCTCTTTCCTTCTCTTTCTTTTTTTTCTCTCTCTCTCCTTTTCTTCTCTTTCTCTTTGCATCTCAAGTTTCATCACCTCAAGCCTAAACGGTATTCTCCAGACATTTTCGCTCTGATTCTGAAATTTCAGAGTCTTCTCCTCCCCCAGAACCTCAGGCTGCCCTGCTTCCTCAAAGCCCCCGTTTGTCTCTGGTGGTCATTTGCCGAACTTTTACCTCAGAACTTTAAACTAAACTATTAAAGTTCCTACTACCCACGACTTTGGTCAGTAAACTGAAAATTAAACAAATTCCTCTTGGGTTGCTTTCGCACTGGATCAGTTTTCTTAAAGATCCCACCGCTCTCCGCCAATCGGTGGCTACGTTCAAATCCCGGCTGGACAGGGTGGACCCTCTCAAAATCCCACCGCCCGCCAATAGGACCACTCCCTTCTTGACCGGCCTCAGACTGGACAATCTTTCTTTCCCACCTGACCTCAATCCAAGGAAACCTGAAGTTCCTCAGCAACTCGTTTTTGGCAGGGCTTTCCCCCCCTTCACCATTTAACTGACTGGGTTTTAAAACTTCTCAGTGACCACTTGACCACGCTGCCACCATTTATCCCGGGTGACCACTGACTTTGAGGGCCACCACCAGCCAAAGAATCAGGAGGGTGTTTTCCTTTGGAATGCAAACAATTTATTTTGACACAAATGGGTACAATCTTGGTTAGTTTCAAACTTCCTTAGAGGCACAACTTTTCTGTTACACATAACACAATGGGGACCTATTATAGAGGTTTTCCACTAGACCTCTATAAAGCCCCTGCAACTGTAGGGTCTCTATGCCCTTTAACTGGACTGCTCACTAGCAGACCTTAAGACACACACCCAACACTGGACCGTTCTCTTTCCGGTCCTCAGGACACTCTCCAGCTTCGTTCCATAACTCACTCCCCTCTCATTTGTAGTTGGCTTCCGCTCTTTTCCGACTGTGGGAATTCCAAACCTGAACATTCTGCTAGCCTCTAATACCTGGTTGCTTATCACGACAGCTCTTCCTAAACTTCTGCCCATGCCTCCTTCTGTTTCACCCACAGAAACAAACCATAGAACATTCAAAACAACATACATTTTTAACACATGTCACACAACATTTACACACAAATAATCAACATCATTACGCTGTGGAATGTCAGAGAGGAGAAAGAACTCTTGACTGTTTGGTAGGTGTAGATGTTAATTAGCCTCATTGATTAGCATTTAATGGCCTAGCAAATTTTCAAGGTCTGGCTTCTTACTGGCTAGGGGAATCCATTGTTGGGAGGTGATTAGTTAAAGATATATAAACCCCATTTTTCCTAGTTTCCTCACAAGCTCTGAGGATGCCTGCCATAGATGCAGGTGAGGCGATCAGGAGAGAATGCTTCTGGAACATGGTCATACAACCCAGAAAACATACCACAACAACCAGTGATTCTGGCCATAAAAGCCTTTGACAATTCACAAAATATTTGTTGTATTATGGGATATTCAATTCTTGGGATTCAATAAAACTAATAGTTTCCAATTGTTACAATGCTATGAGAGTGTTTCCCCTTTTCAGCTTATTATTCAAAAATTTGAATGTAGTTTTGAAAGTGTGAGAAAGCAATCTTTTAGTGTTGTGAAGGCTTTCATAGTTGGATCACGGGGTTGCTGTGAGTTTTTGGGCTGTATGGCCATGTTCCTATGCTGTCGCTCGGTTTTTCTCCTGCATCTGGCTTGCGTGAACCCTCTGAAGTTGCCAACCCACAAATGCTGATAAAAGCGTCAGGAGAGAATGCTATATTTATGTTCATACAGTCCAAAACATGCACAGCAACCCAGCAGTCTTTTTATTATACTTTTTAAGCAGAGTTTTGAAGAACATTATGATATTTTTTTAAAAGATCCAAAATATTTCATAACCACAGAAAGTGCTTTGGAACAGAAAGGAAGCATTTTTGTGTTATAGGTAAATCTGAACATATTAATTTAAATTAAAG